>NMRB01002236.1:6386-20455 GCA_002633025.1 Notospermus geniculatus
GTTTGCATTATTATGTAGGGACCGTCTCATAAGTTGTTGGCAGTGGAAGACAAGTGGTGTTGATATAGCTTTACAAAAACGTCAATTTTTCACAAACTAAATGGCCGATTTTGACAGTAACTTGCTAAATCGCCTTTATTTTGGCATGACTTCATTCTAGCAAAGGAATTTTGGTGAAAAGTCCAGAAACAAAAAAGTTTTTTTTTTGACCTTTTTTCAACGACAGATTACGCAATGAAGAAGTGAATCTTGTGCAAAAACATTGATGCCCAGTTGTAGTCAACAAGATTTCTGACCTTATGCAGAAAACTGCATTTAAATTGGTTTGGTGGTTTATGAGATATTTGAGATAATAGGTGTTGATATTAATACGAACAAGACTGTACCTGGGAATGACTTGACCGAGATTGCTCATAACTGATCTCCCTCTGTCATTAGACTATTATGTCCAACCCGGTGAGCACATGGTCCATGGACCATTTCATCATTGGTAAGTGGACTTCCTACATTTCCACCTTTGAGCAAACACGTTTTGAAGAACACGTCATCAGAATTTCAGTAAAGCTGTGCAGCCATGGCGATGCCCACCTGGGCAACCAGAGATTGAGCTTGGCAATTCCGTGTACTCTGGATGTGACGTCACACGGAGACACCGTTAACGGCATGTAACATAGCACAATAGCTGGCCGCAGGGTCGTACCTGTGGAGAACTGGTCAGTTTGACACACTACCAAGTGTATGGGTCTTATAGCATGTCCTGACCACACCTACTAAGAGTTTCATCTGTATATTTCAACTGAAATTGATTCCTTTCAGACAAACCCTCGGCTCCACAGAACCTCGAGGTCACTGACATCCAACGTGACTCCATCACGGTCACCTGGCAACCACCAAGGTGTGGATGAACATTGATCAAGACGGACTCCAACGCCGCAGACACATCGTTCAAGGTCATGGATCTTCGCGAGACTCGGAGTACCGGTATGAATTCCGCGTCAGTGCTGAAAACAAAGCAGGTGTCGGTCAGCCATCGGACGTCACTGATATCGCCAAGATTGCCGAGCCTCTGATTGGTGATCCACCTGTTCTTGGGGAACCGTTACAAGACGTCAGCGTTGTCGCGCCAAGTGAAGCCATCTTGGATTGTGGTATCAAGGCCGGCAAACCTGCAGCTGAAATCAGATGGTAATTAAGGAATGTTAATGTCTCTTGTCTATTTCACCAAGATGTTCGGGTTTAAATCGATTTGAAATCTCCATCACCATGTCGATGTTTCCAAACTACAGAGTTTCATTGCAGCCATCACCATGGCAACTCTCTCCCAGAGTGATAGATGATTGGTTCTCTCATCCACCAGTGGGAGAAATCACCATGGTGACGACCTAATTTTGCCAAAATGGCTGCTGGGGAAACTCATCTGTGATTTGATTTCATTGACTTTAATATTCAGGTACAAAGATGGCCGTCAGATCAGCAGGAACATGCGACGTAAGATGGACTACATTGTACGACAGTACAGTTGCTGAGCTGAAGATCAAGGAGACGGAGGCACACGATAGCGGTGTTTACAAATGTGAGGCGACCAATAAGATATGATGTGTGGAGACACAGGTAAATATCTCTGTTAATGGTAAGATGGAGGACACATCTAAAGCTGTGTTCACACTGAAACCGACTTGAAAGCGTTTTCCGTAAAACGTTTTACGGAAAACGCTTTCGACCCAAAACGACTGTGCCACACTACAGTCGCCAAAGCGTTTTCAAAACGGTTGTCGCGCCCGAATGACGTCGAGTCGTTTTAAAACCACTTCTGGAACCGTTTTCGTTAAAACGCTTTCAAACCGTTTTAAGAGGGCTCTAGTGTGGCACCCTAAACCGTTTAAACATCTTAAAACGTTTTCAAACTGTTTTAAAAGCCCAGTGTGAACGCAGCTTAAGTCTTCTGACTTCCCTTTGTATCAATTCGATGCGCCGTTAGTGAGTGGCCTACTCTACTCACTTGAGAGCTTAAGGTCCCTCTCAATGGGAGAATTTTCCTGTGCAAGTTGGCTCTCTATGGGCAACTCAACCATAGAAAACTATGGGCAGTCATTTGTGTCATTGGTATCAGCGTANCATGTAGATTGAGGCCTACACAAAACATGCAGAAAGTGATGTGTGGTGGGAACACGTACCTATCAAGAGTTTGACCATTGAGAAAATTCCAACATTCACATTGGGGAATCCTCTTTACAGTGTATGGCAATGGCTGGTCATTGTCTTCTCCATAAACTAAATAAAAAACACAAACAGCTCAGCAATTCAATGTTCATCACATTTGGGAGGGTGGAGTGGGGAAAGGGTCGGAGGTGGGAGGGTTTATGTACAATGTTGATGTAAATTAAATTTTAAAATGATTGAGAAATTTGAATCATGCTTACCTCTTTTTCATGGTCTACCACATGCGACTGTCTTTGTCAACTTCTTTGATCTTAAATTTTCCAAAATTCGAAACTGAAGGTCACTGTGATAGTGTGTGACTTTATGTTTTCTGATGGATATTCAACTTAACTCGATGGATTCTTTATCATAACTGACTTTATTCTACAAAATCTAACATGTGGCTGTGATCATAATGATTCATGTATTAGGCCTACGTAGGCTAATTCCAAGAAGACAATCCCAAATGGACGTCAGTGCATCGTCACGATCATCATCAGTCCCAAACTAACGTCAACAGCATGAGAATTTCTGACTCATCCAAATGCATGTAGGCTTGTACTTAGCATAGAGAACTCCACAACGTTGTGTGTAGGCCTGTACAGAAAACGTACACATACACTTTGTCACTGCTACTGGATATACGATACCGCACACACGTGTGGCAGGGGTGACAATTAATTGGGGTCAAGTGGGAGAGCTGAGAGATGCCTGGGTTGGTCACATGACCTGTCACAACTGATTTCTAGTAGACACATCACTCTGTACCTGGTGATCGTTTTGCTGGAGTCTGTATAGAGAAATAAGAAGTGTTTTTGACTGTGTAAGCTTACAAAGCGATTTGGAAAGTGTACACGCGTGGTGTAAGAAGTGGGGCATGAAATTGAACCCAGTCAAGTGTGTATATATGAGGATCACGAGAAAGTTTCGGCCTGTTCAGTTCTTTTATAACATAGATGGGACAGTCTTTTAAAAAACTAGAGTTGATCATTTTAAGGATCTTGGCGTTATTTTTCAATCTGACATGAACTGGCATCGTCACATTTCTGCCTCTGTCGGAAGTGCCAACAGAGTATGGGGTATGGTTAGGAGAGTGACTGGTCGAAATACCAATGTAGGTCTAAATAGGTATCCTCCACCAGCCAACCTTTAAGCTGACCTATCAGCACAAAAAGCCCCCATGCGATGAGCAAGAGAATTACAAACGCCCTGCAGACACCTCAAACGAAGGCTCAGAACATGATATACCCCACAACGTAGAGATGCCTGGGTTGGTCACATGACCTGTCACAACTGATTTCTAGTAGACACATCACTCTGTACCTGGTGATCGTTTTGCTGGAGTCTGTAGGTAAGAATTACATATTACCATGGTAGAAAATATTTACTAGCATGGTAGTAAATAATTACAGCCTGGTGGATTTATGGCAGGGACGGCTTGCGATAGTTTATCTGCACGCGTTATCCGATATGCAACATGACGATATCCGATAAAAGCATTCGCTCCTTGTAGCGATCGAGATGAAAAACGGATGCGATATAGAGGTCACGTGGTACAGCAGACGGGGCTTTCTTTTGTTTTCTGCTAGAATATCGCAACCGATATCCCAGGCAGGTAAATGGAACACACGTTTTTTAATCCAATTTCGGACATCGCATATCGCTGTCGCGTCTCGCATATGACATCTCGGATGTATGGCTTTAGTCTCATTCCCTTGATCAAACATAGTATT
This sequence comes from Notospermus geniculatus, assembly GCA_002633025.1. Lineage (NCBI taxonomy): Eukaryota > Metazoa > Nemertea > Pilidiophora > Heteronemertea > Lineidae > Notospermus > Notospermus geniculatus. The sequence continues at coordinate 10,319 of NMRB01002236.1, forward strand.
CTCCAAGCAGACGTCAAGGAAATGTCGAGATGAGCTCACTTGGGCTGGCCTCGGCGACATGAAATGGTTACGAAAGGCTGAAGTACATACATATAGCGGCTACAAAAACTATGTCTACGAAAATTGTCGAGCAGTTGCCTTCGGAAGTTCCGAATGGTCAAAATGTCAACTGACATAACGGCATGAACACAGCATGAACACAAAGATCGTGACGTCAAAATGTCATGACGTGACAGTTTTGACATCGTCGCCGGCCATTTGACGGCCAACATGGCCGATTCTTTGCAGTTGCATGACCGTTGCAATATCATTGGAGAATATCTATAGAGACTTTCAGATGCTGTAATGGTGATAGTGGGATTGGAAGCTTGGAGTGCTGCCAGTGTGATCCTACACTCCTTACGCAGTGTCTTTTCACTAATACCTGTCGTTCATAGACACTGCTTACAATAGCAGAATCCTGCCGATTTACAACTAGGGGGCGTTTAGCGTGACTAACGAAATAAACATTTTCTGATTGGTGCATGCTGTCAGCGTCCTTGACAACCGCGGGAGACTGGTGACTCGCCGTAAAGCTTTTATAAGGGACTGTTGCATTGCACTCTTCAGTGTTTAGTTCGTGTCTTTTTTGTTTTGAAACATCGCTAAAGATGTGGATAATGATGCTCTATGAGATTATTGTGTTTGTATATTGATTGATCTTGTAAACAGCAGTGACCAAGCACGGGGCAATTCCCGCGCTGACTGGCCTCTGACTAGTGCTGCCACCATGCGGAAAATCGGCGGAATTCTGGCTATTGTAAGCAGTGTCTATGAACGACAGGTATTAGTGAGAAGACACTGCGTAAGGAGTGTAGTGTGATCCTGGCCAACATTTGTGCAGCACGAGGAAAACCTAGAATGGAAAGTACTTGTTTTACAGGAGTGAATGCAGAGTATGATTTGACTTGAGGAGTTCTCAACTGTTTCTTTCCCATTCCAGTCAAACCAACCATCGACTTCGACTCCAAATACAAACAGACCTTGACCATCCCGATCAGGTTTGACGGCCTGCCACGACCAAAGGTCACATGGTCTCTGAACGGTAGGCAAGCCTCTCGTTAAATCGGTTAAGATGTCAATTGAAGTGGCAGACACTGGTTACTCAACGCTGACGGTCAGACGGATCATGAAACATGAGGATGGCGGCAAATATATCGTGTCGGTGAAGAATACCGTGGGAGAGGCAACCGCTGACTTTACTGTTGACATTACTGGTGAGTTAAATATATGGAACATTCAGTTGAGAACGTTTTGTTAGGTTGTGTGCTGACTGGCTTCCCAACCCTACCAGTGAACGTAGGCTGAAGGGGTGAATATCGTCCACTCTGAATCATAACCCCTGGCACCTACCCCACAACCCTTGGGGAGCGCGGTGGCATAATGGTTAGGGCTGTGGACTCGTGATCGGAAGATCGCGGGTTTGATCCCCGGCAGTGCCACTCTGTAACTCTCCAACTGGCCTGAAATGTCCATTGAGTGCGCTATATTGTGGCTGCCCTTTGGTTTCTACAGAAAGGTTTCTGAATCATAGGCTGGGGTAATAATGTGTGAAGCGCTTAGAGAGCATAATACGCTATGAAGCGCTATATTAACCCTTCATACCTGGCCTCCTACCCCTGACCCCTAAAGCCTACTCCTAATCCTGACCCCTAACCGCTAACCCTAATGGCCTGAACCCACTGTCGTGTTTTCCCGCCGCGGTTTCATCACTGCCCGAAAAATCCTTTGTTGTTTTCTCGGTCCGCTGCCTTTTAACAAAGCATTTTCTGCCGCTGCGTTTTCCCGCTGTGGGAAAACGCGTCAGTTGGTTCGGGCCTTTACAGGCAACCGTTACACTCGATACTGGGTACCCTGTTCCGTAGGATTAGATGACATTTACACCTTTTATTGAACTTAAGGGGGTTTACACAATTCAGCATTTGTTGAAAGCTGTTGAAAGTTGAAAGCTGTTGAACATTGAAAGCTGTTGAACGTTTCAGCTTTCAACAAGTTGAATCATGTGAACCTCCTAGTCCTTTGTAGTCAACTTCACAATCCCCGAGCACCTTTACTACAGAGGCTTTGGGTTGACAGCTGACATGTTGTTTATATCTTTTCTCTGCAGACGTTCCCCAGCCTCCCAAGGACCTGAAGGTGACAGACGTCCAGGGGGACTCAGTCACCGTCTCCTGGTCACCATCGGCTGACGACGGCAGTTCTAAAACCAAGGGCTATATCGTCGAGCGCCGTGAAGCAAGCCGAACAATGTGGACAGCATGCTCCCAGGTCGGCGCCAACACGTTGAACACGGAGATTGTCAAACTGACTGAAGGCAAGGAATATAGCTTCCCTGTGTCTGCAGAGAATCACTGATACTATCAGTAATCCTGCTGAACTCAAGGACAGCGTGCTCGCCATTTGGTATTAAGTCGTGGATGTTTTAGGCCCTCTTGACAAATGCCTCCATTTGTCCCTGATAAGGCCTGGTGTCCCCCTACAATTTGTCTCTTCAAACTTCTTCAAACTTCTGTTGTGGCACAAAAATTCCATAACAGTCTTCCAAAACTTCAGATGTTGCGAGTGCACCACACAACCTGCGTCTGAAAGAAGCCACTAGCAGTAATATCGTCATCACGTGGGATGCACCCGAATCAGCAGCGGTGCCCCCGTTAAGGGATATGTCATCGAACGTTGCCAAGGTTACAGTACCCAGTTTGTTGTCAGGGTCAACCGTCAACTCATGAGGGAGACAGCATTCAATATGGATGATGTCCACGAGGGTGAGGAGTACGAGATCCGCATCGTGGCAGAGAACGCTGAGGGTCTGCGTCGACCATCAGAGACACTTGGCCAATCAGAGCCAAGCATCCATTTGGTGAGTAGAGCTGTCTAACTGTTAGGCCATCATCGAAGTCAAGAGGTCACATGACTATAAGTGGAACGTCACAAACTGCGACAAGAAGGTGACGACGACACAGTTCACAGTCACCGGCCTACTTGACAATACGACTGACTTCGATTTTACTGCAGTTCGAAGTTTGCCGGTCAAATTGCAATTTTCAGAAACTCTTCAATTCCTGAAAATGTTCACCTGTAAAAATCTTCCAGTGTCTGCATAGATGGATGTCATCATCAAAACTTTTCAAAATATTTGATATTTCAAGTCAAGGGAACTAACAGCAGTCTGAGATGATGAGAAAAATCATTACGCCTTATGATGGACAAATGGTCTAACTACCATGTGACAAAAATTGGTGAAAAAATATTGGGGCATCACGGAGTAATTTATACCTGGTGGTTAATCACTTCTGACCAAGATTGTACATTTTCAGCTGTTGTGTTGTAAGGCCTTTAACCCTTTCCTTGGTTGTGACAAGTGCCTACTTTTTAGCTCACCCGTGAGCTTTTGTCGTCAGTCAGCGTCCGTCGTCCGTCGTCGTCGTCGTCGTTGTCCGTTAGCAGGGCACGTTTCGTAACCGCCGGAGCTATTGATCTGAAACTTGGCACATATATACCCCTAGGTCAGATGACCTATGACACCAAGTTTCGGTCCGATTCTGTTCTTGTCTTGGCCTCCAGGTGGCCAAAACCAAAAACACAAAAAGTGCAATAACTCCTTAACTAATGACTGGATCATCTCCAAATTTTTATCATAGGTGNGGCACAAAAATTCCATGAACAATCTTCCAAAACTTCAGATGTTGCGAGTGCACCACACAACCTGCGTCTGAAAGAAGCCACTAGCAGTAATATCGTCATCACGTGGGATGCACCAGAATCAGACGGTGGTTCCCCCCGTTAAGGGATATGTCATCGAACATTGCCAAGGTTACAGTACCCAGTTTGTCAGGGCCAACCGTCAGCTCAAGAGGGAGACAGCATTCAATATGGATGATGTCCACGAGGTGAGGAGTACGAGATCTGCGTCGTGGCAGAGAACGCTGAGGGTCTGCGTCGACCATCAGAGACACTTGACCAATCAGAGCCAAGCATCCATTTGGTGAGTAGAGCTGTCTATCTGTTAGGTGCTACATCCTATAGGCTCTGTTGTGTCTACCGTAACCAAGGAAAGAATTCAAAGATACAGGCTACAGTATGTTTATATTTCTACTTTTGGATAAACCTGGTCCCCCAGGTCGCCTTAGTGTTGAAATCATCGCAGAAAACCAAGCTAAACTAAGATGGCAGCCTCCACGCGACGACGGTGGGAGTCCAATCACCGACTACATCATCAAAGTCAAGAGGTCACATAACTATAAGTGGAACGTCACAAACTGTGACAAGAAGGTGACGACGACACAGTTCACAGTCACTGGCCTACTTGACAATACGACTGACTTCGATTTTACTGCAGTTCGAAGTTTGCCGGTCAAATTGCAATTTTCAGAAACTCCGCATTTCCTGAAAATGTTCACCTGTAAAATCTTCCAGGGTCTGCATAGATGGATATCATCATCAAAACTTTTCAAAATAACGGATTGTTCCCCCAATTCCGCTCAGAGTCACACACAAGTTGACCACATTGAATACACATTGTACACTGCGCGGTATTGGGGGAACAATCCGGTATTTGATTTTTTAACATAAAAATGGCAACTTTGTTGGAGTTTTTTCACTTTCAAGTCAAGTGAACAGCAGTCTGAGATGATGAGAAAAATCATTCCACCTTATGATCGACAAATGGTCTAACTACCATGTGTCAAAAATTGGTGAAAAAATATTGGAGGATCACGGAGTACAATGTAATTTCCAAATATCTGGTGGTTAATCACTTCTGACCAAGATTGTACATTTTCAGCTGTCGTGTTGTAAGGCCGTTAACCCTTTCCTTGGTTGTACCAAGCAGCTACTTTTTCTAGAGCAGGTCACGACTTGTCATCTGCTGACACGTATACATCGGCCCCGTTCCTTATCTTCTAAGCCCTGGTGTGGGTCCTCCTTCAAATGACATAGAAGGAGGAGGAGCGGCGTGGTGTAGTGGTTAGCGAGACGGACTTCTGATCAGAGGGTCCCGGGTTCGATTCCCAGTGCTGACCAAGAAAAAAAACACGCTCGCTTGTGACCTTGAGCAAGTCACTTTGCCTCACTTGCTTCACCCCACCCAGGTGTAAAAGGGGTACCTTGCTGGTAGTGATGTGAATGTTAGTCCATGAGCATTGAAATCAGCTGCCGGGACTGTAATACTCCCCGGGGAGTGGAGAAAGTTAATTGGAATGAACAGACCTATAGCTGGGGTAATAATGTAAAGCGCATTGAGCAGGTCAACTGGAAATGCGCAATATAAGAACTAACATTATTATTATTATTATTATTATAGAAGTTAATACTGTTGAAATAAACATTCACTCATCCATTTTCAATCATATTTCCAGACGCTCAACGTGACTCTGTGTCCTTTCCACGGAATTCGTAGACTGCCGTCGTGAGTTGGATCGGGGACCGTCATGATGATACGAATACAGGAGTCAGTGAAGGATATTTTCTGCCGTGGTCATTTACTGTCGACATTCGCTGTGACAAGTTGAAATGATAGCAGAAAGCGAAAAAGACGTTTTCTGTCTTCTTCGTGATCATGTGACCTGCACGTTGACGGAGGAATCAAGACATTTGCATTTGGTGTTTTTCCAGAGGATTTGTTTCATGTCGGCGAGTCGGCCATCTTGAGAACTTGACTTCAGCCTAACGTACGCATTTATTGGTATCACATTTCGTCGTTTTAAGGAAAAAGAAATGAAATAAAGAACCGCCCGAGTGACGTCGGACGTGTCAATTTCATTGTGTTTGTCCGACCCTGCTTTTGTCCTGTCTCACCATCGACAATGTGGTCACTCAGTAAAGTCTACTTGTTATCTAATATTTGTCCGACCTTCGCTGGTAAAAATAGAAACCGGGCGGTGTGCTATTAGAGAAATTTTCTTTTACTACAAGACGATGTAAGTTTTACTGTCGGGTGACCATAACAAATGGGTTATTTTTATGCCAGAAGTAAACTGAAATAACGTTAGGAAAAAAGAAATTTCGTTCAAAACGCTCGCAGTGACGCCGTGTGGTGCTAGTACGGCACCCTCCTCATTAAAGATAATGTATCTTGACTTCATTGTTTACATTCAACGTCAGTAAACATGAATGTTTACATAATGTTATTTTGGATGTGGGACATGTCAACCCACCAAATTGAACATTTACAAACAAAATCAAGGTGAAGCGTACCGGTACATTTTTCCAAGTCACAGCAGTTATTTCAAACAAAACTAAGGAGAGAATGACAAAAAACAGGCAAGGAGATGGACTTACCGTTGTTCACGATCTGGTCGTTTGATTAGATTGAAGAGAATGTTGAGCAGATTATCACGTTCCTTTGGCTCTGGATGGAAGCAGGCAGTCATAAGTATCAGGGGGATCAATTCCTGCAGAGGTCAAAATGAATAGGAATGACCAGTTTGAGGGTAATTTTTGAGGGTTTTAGGATATTTTTTACAACAGGTTCATAAGAGATTTTGTGCTCAAAACACCTATTGGTTATGGAGGAAAACTATCAGACCTTTCAAAAAAATATTTTCACATGACCTTTGGACCAAATTTCGAGGTCACCTGACCCAAAATGGCCACCGCATATAAAAAATCCTGTATTTTTGCTGTATAAAGTCCTCTTGACTCCTCAAAAATAATAGCTCACTTATAAAACAATTATACATTGTGGAATATATTGTATATCTCATGAATAAAAACAGTTTTGGACATTATAGTTAAATTTTTCAAATGGTTCTGGGTGGAGTACTGGTAATTATGAAGTTATATAACCGATTCCCAACTTGTCTTATCCCTACCTCTCGTTTTGCAAGCAGTACATTTGGCACGATGTGTGGTAAGCACCTTCCTAACATGTAGACAACTCTCTCACTATTTGAATCTGTTATTGAAGAAACCTATGGAAATAGGAAACATGTACAGGTGAATACCAGAGAGTGCTAAAAGAAACACATATACAGTGCGTCAGATATATCTATGTGATGTGCTCTAGCAAAAGTAGGTGCATGTCACAACAAAGGAAAAATAATCGCCTAAGTTGGACACTACAAGTCGAATTTTCGGCTATTTCGGATGAAATGTCATTGTCCGGAGCAACGCATTCTCAATAAAATTCTGTCATGCAAGTTGGATCATGTCGTCGAGCATCTGAAATCCATGGGCCGTATTCAAAAAGGGTGATCATCGCGCGATTAAGGGTGTTTAGCCTAATCAGCGTACAAATTCTGCATTACACAGGTTAAAGGCCTAGAAAACTATTGTCTGATGTCTGTATGGTGCTTCACCAGAGGCATTTACCCGCAGGATAATCACACGCGTCCAAGTCCAAGAGTACAAAGGAAATGTTGAACGATCAGGCAGGCTTGTCTAGAATTTGAACACCACTTTCTTTTGTCCTCCCACACTAAGACGCAGGAAAGATAGACGCGTGTGATCATCTTGTGGGTAAATGCCACAGATCAGGCAGCATACAGAAGGCAGAACAATAGTTTTCTAGGCCTTTAACCTGTGTAATGCAGAATTTGTACGCTGATTAGGCTAAACACCCTTTTTGAATACGGCCCCATGTTTTTTTTTCAGGTTGACGCACTAGATCCATTTCCATCTCGACCATTTTGCCCTTCCTCAAGCCAGACATCGGAATTCCCACACAACTCGGGATTTTATCTGACTTATGTAAGACGGATTTCTCCTTTCCCCATAGTAGGATGAAATTCTCGTATCCACTTGAATACACTTGCGTTTTATACTGTATCATGAATTAGGCCTACCGGCACTTTCGCTGCTACCGATGATTTTTACAACCATGACAGTGGAGGAAGATCCACTCACCTCAGAAACTATTCGATTCCCTTGGTCGACGTGGAACGTAATGTTCAAAAGAGCAGATCGAAAAGCATCAGACATACATCTGAAAGTAACCACAACAACAGCAAGTTAAAGCTCCTCTGTTTTGAATTTTACGGTATTTTCCACATGTTAGGAGAGTGTAGCTAGAGGTCTCATAGCTCGTGAAGCTCCCCAATGCTTGCCTGGTATGTACGTCAGAGAATCAAGGCATAGGTTTCAGCACCAATGAAAAACTGCAGGGAGAGCTCTTATGTATTCACAGAGAACATGGTACATTTTACACTACACTAACGTCGAGAATCACAAAAATGATTCGTTTTTTGCAAATCGCATCTCAGAGCTTCTAATTTTTAAATTTTTTCTAGGGGAGGTCCCCAGGACCCCCTGCAAAACCAGGCCCTTCGGCGCGGAAGGCGAAGCCCACGTACATTGAGCTCATCTGCTTGAAATGCCCCCCCCCCCACAGAGTTCTCCACAGGGCTTGAAACAGACCGGGCACTGGCGACATCACATGGTTACTGATATCGGAAGCCCCTGCCGCACATGCATCTTCAGTGGTGGGTCTGGGGGGCCTCGCCCAGAAAAATTCGAAATCTAGAAGCCCTGAAATGCGATTTCCCAGCATTTCGGAATGCAAATCTAGCTCCTGTCGGTGCTTACAAAACCTCAGTGTTATTTAAAGTGAATCATTTTGACCGGGTGGCAATTTTTTTTGACCGGGTGGCAGATTTTTAGACTGGGCGCTGAGCTCAATCCCGCGCCCATTTTGTTACACTAGTGGAGAACCTGCCCCAGCAAAAAAAGCTAGCTACGGCCCTACACCTACCTTTTCACAGGAATCCAGGAATAATTCCCCTGTTTCTCCTCTCGTGTATCAGATCTAGAGGAACTACCCTTCAGCTCGGGGACCCTGACTTCCAACTCCTCAACATTCGCACCAACTTCAACCTGTACCGAATCAGCTGCAATTGACATGGATGTGACAGTAGCATCATCAACATCTTGTACTGATTCATCATCCTTAGCAGGTATATCAACATCAGCAGTTCTCACAACGTCTTGCGGCTGTTCCCTTTTTGGTTTGACCCTGACAGGACTGACAGATGGAGTTGAAGATCGACGGACCCCGGACTCCAAAGTCTGACTGTGAAAGAAAATATCAGAAGTTTCCATCACAAGGAGCTCACTTGGAAACAAGTTTCAACAAATCACACATGAATAATTCTGGCTGAACAATTCATCAGGTTGAAAAAGTGATGAAAACTCTCTCAGTTCTATGAGGGGGAGCCACGGTGGTGTAGTGGTTCGGGTCTCCGTCTAGCAGTCAGCGGGTCCCGTGTTCGAATCCCACTGGGCGTGAGACTTTGGGCAAGTCTCTTTGCCTCACCGGCCTCTCTCCACCCAGATGTATAAATGGGTCGGAAAAGCTCAGATGTAGCGCTGAATGAGCAGCTCATCAGAGTTCTACTGAAAGGTTTCAGGATAGACGGGTTAAAGTGTAAAGTCGGATGACACCTCTACCGTTGTTGATATCAGACAATAAACCCAAACTTTAACTTAAAGCCCCACAGTATTGAATTTTACGACATTTTCAAAATGTTAGGAGAGAGTACAAAGAGGTCTCATAGCCTTGTGAAGGTCTCCAAAATGCTTGTCTGATACTGTAAAACGGGAAATTTTCGCGGACGTTTTAATTTTGCGGTCTTTGCGGTCCTATCACATCCGCAAATTTAATACGCGTAAAAATTTTTTCCATTCAACATTGTCGGCACGACCGCAAAAATAAGACACAATTTGCATAATGCTAGTACTTGCCAATAAATCGCGCTGAAACTTGCACCTCGGTAAACTCCACATTCAGAATAGTGTTCTGATCATCCGATACTCCCGTTGAAGATGAGCCGGCCGTCATTAGCGGCGAATACTTATGGTCCCAAACCAGACACAACAAAGCCACGTGGTCAGTCTCCAGTCAAAACAAGAGCACATGGAACTTCGGGGCTCTTGAAACTGCTTGTATTTATGAATGAAACTGCTTCCCATAGAGGATGATGGTGGCCTGAATGCCGGGAAATCACGTCTACGGCTCTGTGAATTTGTTGCAATGCATTTTAATTTTGCGGTTTTTGCGGCGCCGAGCTGTCCGCAAATTATAAAGGCGCAAAATATTATTCTGGGGCAGAAATACTGAGGGTCCGCGAAAAAAACCATCCGCAAAAATTTCCCGTTTTACAGTAT
>NMRB01002236.1:20987-34868 GCA_002633025.1 Notospermus geniculatus
AACATGAGTAGCAAGCCGTAAGTGGCTTTGGATACAAACCCTAATCATTTTTTCATTGCATTTTCCTGCATCATGTACTTATCGGTGCTGAACCCCCCCCCCGTTCCCAAAATCCTAGATCCGCCCCTGCTGAGCTGATGTTCTGAGCCGAACTTCAGCTCCTGACATGGCGTCGTCCGTTTACTGATGTTTAGTACATTTTTTTTCTTGTTGAAATCGCTCATTTTTACGAACTCTCTTGAGGAACAGATGGATAAAAAATTACATAAGCTTGAGTGCTAAAGGGTTAAAATGTAATGAAGCCCTACAGATATTCTGAACATACATGTAGGCTGGGAACATTCATGTATAGGCCTAACGCAAGAAAGGGTTAATGGCCTTTAAGAAAGGGTTAAGGCAGCTGCTATTAGGCTCATATCAGTGCAGTCACTTCATCACAGGCATGACAGGTGGCGCTAGCAACTGACAACCTACAGATTTTGGCTCAAATGTCGATGTTTAGCGTATTTTACTTGCCATACATGTCACAGTTAGATTCTCAGTGCCAACCGATTGATGTACTAAGCACATCAAAATGCCTGAGGAGGCTGCCTGTCCGGTCCCTTTACCCGTTAACTGGGTAGGACGTCACATTACGGAATCTGAGGAATCCCCGGAAACACCCAAGGATCGTTGCTTGCGTAAGGTGTAATAGTACACCTTGCAAGGAAATGGCGTGTCACAGTGCGTAGGACGTTATATCACGCCTGGAACCTTGTGCATCGAATGCCTTTTTTCGCAATTTTTTATGAAAAAAAAATTAGAACGAAAATATTCCTCCACAGTTAAGGGGTTTTAACCCCTTAACTGTGGAATTTTTTTAGTTAAAACAGTGGTCAGAAGTCAGATTTTTGAAATGTTACACACCAATTCTTGTGTGAGAGCCGCCAGTTCCATCTTGCTTTGCTCATGCTCTTCATCTTCCAACTCAACTTGGCATTCACTGTCACGTACATCTCCACACGGCATGACATGCTGGCTGTAGTCACGATACAAGTGAAGCAGATCAGGTGGTCTTGGAATATTGAGTCCAACATCATCCCAGTCTTCAAAGTCCTGTGTTGGAAGAATGAACAAAATTCCTACTTGACACTTGTACGGTTCAGAACTAGAGTATTCTCAAAATGTGTGGCGGCATAGGAAAACCCGCTGCATGTCGCTGAATGATCAACAAGGGCTGTCAGATTGCCTGTGCATTGATCTTCTACTGTTTACCTGTCACCTACATGTAGTACATTTCAGCTATTGAAATGCGCAGGTTCACCAAGGCCATAAAAACTTTCCTCAAACATGACATCTGACGGATTTTCCTAGACCGTCTCACAAATTGTAAAGACATTCTTCCTAAACCATCTCTTAAAGGTTACCTGAAAGGGTTTCGTCCACTTCTGGTTTTCTGCATAAAACTGTAGAGCATTTTTCAGGCAGCATGAAACTGAAAACCGCATGAAAATCGGATCACCCATTTCCAAGTTATGGGAAGTTAAAAAGGATGACTACCGGTACACACCCTGCCAACCTTGTCAGGCAGCGGAGAACAGCACATTTGATGTCATTGGATTTTCTAAACATGTAAAAAACATTAAAATAACACATTTAACTTGGGCAGTTAGGTGTAGTTTCGATGTATTTTCCTTGTTCAGTCAGTCGTACTGCAGTTATTTCCTTGGATTTTGAGGTCAATATTTGGATTTCTGGATAGCACATTTGACCTCATGAACCCACCGCCTGGACAGCCATGGATACCAAGTAGTTTGGTTGTCACGTAGAAACAACATCTTAAATTTGGTATAACACTGTAATTAATGGTCCAATCTTCATGCAACTTTCACTGAATTTTTTTTTACACGAACCACTTTTCAGAGAAAAAAATCATGAAATGCCTTTCCGGTAACCTTTAAGACAATTGTCAATGGAAAGCTGTAGCAGAATACTGTAAACCGTGAAATTTTTGCGACGCTAAATGTTGGCGAATTTATCATTTTTGAAAACCGCGAAGCCTAAATTCTACGTTTACCTTCATAATTCAATGGAAAATGCATAAGGGTTTGTATTTTCGCACTGTTTAGGTTCGCGTTTCGGCCCATGACCGCGGAAATCACGAAAATAAAACGCACGCGAAAATTTCACGGTTTACAGTACCTGTCAGAGGAATAAACACACCATATCACTCCACGAAAGGTTCGAATGCAAGCTGCCCAGAAGACCGGGTACCAGTCTATTGGGCTCTGCTCTGAGCAGATTTAAATCCTGGCTACAGTGCTGCCATCTGTGGTATTTACAATCACTATCCCCCTTCAAGATTGCTGGATGGTGTCTGCATAGTAATGTTCACAAAATTAATATTTTCTGTGTCAATTCTGGCAAAAAGGAAAATTATAAGATTTAGCCTAACACAGTTATCAATCATATTCAATAAAGAACATGTCAATGATTTACCTATTTACTGATTTGTTGATGCTAATATTATTCTCAAGATCAGCACACAAACACCAAGTACATGAAACAGAAATTTTATTATTCATTTTACGCCAGTACACCTTTCAGCAGATGGAGTGATGGACTGAACGCCACTGATATTATTAATGTGCGTTCAGCTGATATTTTGAATTTTTAACGGTCCTTCCACTGCAGTCAGGACCAAAATAACACAAAAAGTAATCGTTAGACATTGTACTGTGGCAGTGTCTTGCATTTATGGGAGATGGGGAATTTTTGTTTATGATCCCTTCTGTAGCACAAATATCCAATGAAATGGTCCATGGACCATGTGCTCACCTGCGTTAATGTACCAAAGAACAAATGACAAATGTTAGATCGAAATGTTCCCGGGCAAGCCTTGAGTTCCAGGTACAGAGGAGAATTTGAGTTTTCGTTTTTGCCACCTGGTGGCCAAGCTAAGAATCGAATCGGAGCGAAACCCTTGCGGTAACGAACGTGCCACCAAATGGCAAAATTTCGAACTCTGACCTCTGTGACCTTGAAAAGTAGGTCAAATCAAAAACCCGTTATATACATGTATCTCATTAGATACACCTATGATAAAATTTGGAGACGATCCTTCCATTAGTTCAGGAGTTATTGAACTTTTTGTGTTTTTGGTTTCAGCCACCTGGTGGTCAAGCCAAGAATCAAATCGGACCGAAACTTGGTGTCATAGGTCATATGACCTAGGGGCATATACGTATGTACCAAGTTTCAGATCAATTGCCCCAGCGGTTACAAAACGTGCCCTGCTAATGGACGACGTCCGCCGCCGACGGACACTTCACCATCGTAAGAGCTCACCACAGGTGAGCTAAAAAGTGGCAATACTGTGGTCCTTGAACCCTGGCCCCCTCACTCCTTAATTTTAGGGTACACATATGCTTGTTCCTGAGTTTGAAAAGGACCCCCTTATGGAAGGAACCAAAGGAAATTTTCCACCCCCATTCTGCGGGCTTTTTTCATCCAATTAGACCCCCAATGGAAGGAACCAAGATATTTTCACCCCTTTTTTGGGATTTTTTAATGCAATTAGACACCCTAATTTTGAAGGAACCAAGGGATTTTCACCCATTTTTTACAAGCTTTTTCATTGAGAATAGGACTTTCAAACCCCTTTTTATTATTTTTTCGGGAAGAGAAACTTTTGCCCCCCTTTTAAAGAATTTTTCGGGAGAAAAGTCATTCAAAGTACCCCTATTTTAAGTTTTTTCGGGAATTTTTTCCCGAAGAGTGCTGCCGAAAATGACCCCTTTTCCCGCGAAAATTGGAACGAGCATGTGGTATGGTTGACCCCTGAGTGGGGGGGGCCGGGCCTTGAACTCCACATCCTATCACTCCTCAAATAGCGAGGTGATCTAATGGTTACGTAGGTCTACCCATCAGTTGTATCCCACAGGTGGAATACGGTCGCATTTACATGTACAATGGAACCTCCCTTTAATAGCGGAGACCTCTACCATGAGGACAACACTCAGTTAAGGACACCAAAGTTCAGTCCAAAATTCATCATATTCTATTCATTTTGACCTCTGTATTAATCAGGACACCTCTCAATTAAAGACAGCATTTGTCAGTCCCAGATTTGTCCTTTATAGAGAGCTTCCACTGTATATCTAATTCACTGAATTTTTACCTGATTTTCATTTTCCTCTGCAAACGTAACCGAGCTTAACTTATAATCGTTCAGCAGCATGTACTCGTTGACTAAGAAGTTCAGCGCCCTCTTTTCATGGAGACGAAGAGGTTCACCGTCTGGACTGAGATTCTCTGGTATCCCTTCATTCCTCTCAGGACTAGGAATTTCTGTCTCTGAAAGATTTGTCATGATCGTCTTCAAATCACCTCAGATTGTTCATGGTGGAACTTCATAATCTTGGAACACAATGCTCAATAGGGTATGTCAAACTACCAGTGTATTCTCTCAGAGAAAGTCTCAAATATAACTTCTTTTTGATCATTTACTTCTCTCTTACCTGCAGCCCTTGTTAATGTTGCTCTTAATGATCTAATCATGTCTTGGGCTTTTCTTAATTCAAATTCCAATACTGGAAAAGAATTTTGAACCTTAATGTTTGATTTCTTTATGCTCAAAGTGCAAAATGATAACATAGTTCATACTTTACTTTTTTCAGTCATGATAACTAGGTGGCACTGTGACATGTGTGAGGAGTTTGTGCATCGATGCACAATGTACTTTGTACATTGAAGCTTTGTACCAACCTGCAACCCGTTCATCCATCTGCCTCTCACCATCATCCGAGTAGCGGGCGAAGTCCAGGGAGTCAAATGTTTGGCAACTGGAAGTCCTTGCTGAAAAAGAACCAACGCCTGTTTTATTTTTTGGAACTGACACTGCCATTTTTCTACGCTTTGCGATAAGCTAGGCCACACGGAATCGGGCTAATGACTTAACCGGGGAAAACATGTCTGT
Source organism: Notospermus geniculatus (assembly GCA_002633025.1). Taxonomy (NCBI): domain Eukaryota; kingdom Metazoa; phylum Nemertea; class Pilidiophora; order Heteronemertea; family Lineidae; genus Notospermus; species Notospermus geniculatus. Next base: position 25,945 of record NMRB01002236.1, read on the forward strand.
CAATCGGCACATGTTTGCATTTTCATAAGAGGGGTACATATGAACGAATCAAGGAAGACACAAAGAACGAATCCAGGGCTTGCCTTTTAAGGCGAGTGATTACTCGCCCACACCATAGCTCACCTAAAATGGATTTTAGGTGAGTGGTTTTCCACTCACCTTGGAAGAGAAAGGCTTACCTCAGAAGGGCACAGTTTACAGTGTAATTTCATCTTTTCACTAAAAATCACTCACCTTACGAAGTAGGTGAGCAATTTATCACTCGCCTGCTTTTTTCAAACGACAAGGCCTGCGAATCAGGGGCCTGTTTCATAAAGTGACTTTAACTTTAGCTAATGGTACCATTAATTTCAATGCATTTTCCATCGGTCGCACTAATTTGCGTCCAGCAGCGACCAATTGCGTCCAGTTGCGTCCAACGCTATAAAACACTAATTTTATCAATACAAATGTTCAAATTTCATTTTTATATTGTAATTCTCCACATTATCTCATCAGAATTAATCAGACAAACCTGAATTAATGACATCTGACGAGAATAAAAACTCGCAAAGTCGGCCTTCCGCGATTGTGATTCCTCAGGCCGTCGTGGCCATATTGGTAGAGTCTATCCCAAACGATGGTAACAACAAAATGGCCGCCGGCGTCTGGACGCAAAATTAAAAATCAACAAATCATGGAAATGAGTGATTGGAAACGTTCCAAATACATGAAATACATTTCAGGAACATTTGATTGACTCCTGCCCACACTCACAAATATTGATATCGTCACTTTTATTGCCAGAAATTACTTTTTTACGCCGTTGGACGCTACTGGACGCAACTGGTCGCAGTTGGACGCAATTTAGTGCGACCCATTTTCCATTTGGTTAAAGGTACCATTAGCTTAAAGTCACTTTATGAAACAGGCCCCAGGCAGGCACACATTCGATATGCCACGTCATAATACATATATAATAATGAAACACGAAAATAAAATGTACTAGGCCTAGGCCTAGAAGCCTAAATCGACTGCCATGCATACCACGTAACGTCTGAATCGGACATGATGATGATGGAGAAACATATAACATGTATAAATAGAGGATATAATATAACAACCGCCCACTCGGCTGCTCTCAGCATGCATCATGAAAAAGCAAATCTAAGTCAGCAGAGCAGAGGGGGACGGGGGTGTGTCACAAACGACATAACGAACATTGAAACGAATGAAACAAATTCCCTTCTAATTCTCAAGCGCAAGAGGCATCATGAAGTTAAGTTTTTACAATGAATATAAATTGGCACACTCACGTAATCCAGGTGAACCGATGCCATCAGCTCGCGTGCGTTCAAAATTTGCGGGGTTTGAAAAGAAATCACGCAAACGAGGCAGTTCTTTGCCCGTTTCTGTCAGCTCTGTATGGAGCTCAAGTGCAGTCAAAATTAAGTGATCACAAAGCAGTTTTGCAGCCACAGCATCGATATTTATGTCCTCTACGTCAGGAGACGAATGCCTTGGCGGAGACACATGTGGCTCTTCCTCCACAACAAAATCATTGTCCGAATCTTCCACCAAGTCTTCCAAAAATGGGTTTGCGTTATCCGCCATTTTGGCCAAGTCATGTGACCAGAGTTTAGCCTGGTGGTTCGATCGTTTCGGTACTCGACCTTTTCGCTATATTGTCCGGTCGTTTCGCTACACGGGTTTGGTCGTTTCGCTACACGGGTTCGGTGTTCGCTCAATCGCTGCTTCGCCACCGAATCATGGAGTAGGAATGGCAACAAAAGTTGGGAACGAATTTGTAAAACCCCTCTGGAAGTTGAGACTTACGGTGGTACATAACGGACGTTTATTTTTCATTTTTAGTTTTATTTTTCTCCTACTTCTCTCCGTGGAATAAACTTTTCTTCTCGTGGAGTAAACTTTCCTCCGGCGAAATAAACTTTATTCCGTGGAATAAATTTTTCTCTGTGAGGAGTAAATTCAAGTCACATGATTTCCGCGGAGAAAATGTTACTCCACGTGGAGAAAAGTTGACTCCACGGAAAAAAGTTATTTCTGCGGAGAAAATTTACTCCGCGTGGAGATAATTTAAGTTTATTCCACGGAATAAAGTTTGTTCCACGGAGAATGAAAAAAATAAAAAGATAAAATGAAAAATAAATGTCCGTTATGGGCCACTGTAAATATTTCATCAAGGAATAAAATTGTGATTTGCTTGATTTCCCACTAATCATGTTTACCGTTTTGCCTTAATCGCTTTCCATGTCCGCACATTTTGTTTTTTTAATCGTCAAGTGAGTGAGCTATGGTAAAGTATCTGCCGCTAAATGACGGCTGGCTGGGATCGGATGTTCAGGAGACAGAATATATAGTTGGTATATCGGATCATTCTTGAACGCGTATGAAACGTTTGACGGCTGAGGATTATGCCATAGCAAGATGCAATGCATCAAAAATTGAATCTTGGCGGAATTACAGGTGATTCCTCCAAATTGAATCAAGCCCTGGATTGACAACCTTGCCTGCAATGAGAAAATGCCAAAAAATGTTGTTTAGTCTCATATAGTCACTATACAAAATAATATACTATGCCAGGAATGAAATTAAAAAATGATTAGTACCGTAGGCCTATATTGAAAACATCTCCTCTCCACGAATTAACCAGCCGCCGCATCCCATTTGAACATCAATCCGGCGTGGGACATAAGCTTTTCAACGAGGCGTTTGCGGACGCGGTTTCGGTGGCGGAAGCGGAGTGCGAGTGAAACAGCTAAAGGGAGATAGTCTACGTTGGATCGATTTTTTCCACCCGCGCCCGCCTCCTTTTCCGCGCCCGCAAACGCCTCGTGGAAAAGCAGCTAAGATCTTCGCCGACACGCGCGGAAACTTCGCAGGCCGGTCGAGGATTTTTTTCCTTAACATGTGTTATATCTGCCAGTGTTTCTGTGGGTCAGTGTGTCCCCTTATTGTTTGGGAAACGCTGGCAGACAGATCGACATGTTTCTCTGTGTGTCCTCTATTGTCAAGTCACCGCTTATTCCGTCAGACAATAGGAGGGGAACATTCACAGACGGGGATCACTGGCAGATGTTACACCGGTATAGATCCCTAACCAGTACTTCCATTACGAAACGAAATTGACGAAGTGATGGTGGATTGGTTGGACCTTGGAGGAATTCCTCCAAGGTTGGACGGAGGCCTACCGGTAGCCTAAAGCTGCGTTCACACTAGCAGTTTAATCCGGACTTAAACCGTACTAACGCCTTGATTCGGAATAAGAGGTCACACTAGAAACCCTTTAGTTCGGATTAGATCCGCACTAACAAGTACGGTTGTTAGTCCGTGCTAGCTAGTGCGCACCACCTAATACGCAATAACTTTGTAGTCTGAACAGTTTAATCCGAATCAACGAAGTTGGGTCAGTGGTTACCTGTTTGCCCTTTAGTTAATATTGCTGTTCATAGACGGCGCAGTTTAGTTCGGATTATGGTCTGAATCGGATTGTAACGCTAGTGTGAACTGACGGTTTTTAATGCGCACTGACTAAACCGAATTCCGGAATGCGCACTTCGGAATTCGGTTTAAATCCGTATTGTGTGTGAACGTAGCATAAGTTAGGGTTAGGGTTAGGGTGTTGGGAGGCTGTGTTGCGGGAATGTTTCTGACGCGTACGGTGCTTTTCGCCATCTGATCATGATAATCTGTCCATAGCACACATTCCCGTCAACTGGTCAAAAAAGACACCGTGGGTGCGACTCCGGTGGTGGAGCTCACCATCACAGCGAATGACCGTGTGGCGAAACGACCTAACCTGTGTAGCAAAACGACCAAACCCGGGTAGCGAAACGATGACGCACAATCGAACGCTTACCCATCAAAATGGCTTCTCAGCACTTGACATAAGAATTCAGTTCCAGATTTCGCCCCAAAATTCACACAAACTCTTTCAAACTCAACGATTTTCGCAGTTTGCATAGAGAACAAACTAATAGAAGTACCTTGATACAAAAATTAGAGCAATGCAGCCAGGGATTGGCGTGTTTGGAACCGGAACAACGGTAAAATGCCTCGTCCCAATTCTGAAAACCTGCGGGTTTCAAGTGCAGGCTTTGTGGGGACGCACGAAAGACCTTGCAGAAGACGCAGCCCGAGATCTCAGCATACCGTTCAGCACGAATAAAGTCGATGATGTTCTTCTGCACAAAGATGTGGATTTGGTATTCATCAGTTGTCCACCCCATCTCCAGTCTCCAATCGCGGAAAAAGCGCTTGGAATTGGGAAGCATGTGATTTGTGGGACTCCTGCAGGTCCTGGGCAGGTTGATGCGTTTAAGATGGTTACTGGTGCTCGATACTATCCATCACTTATGTCCCTGATGTGTTATGGTTTGCGTTTGTTGCCTGCCTTCGACAGGATGAAAACTCTAATAGGTGATGGGTACATCGGTGACTTTGTTGCTTGTGAGGCCCGAGTCCATTGTGGTAGCATGTTGAAGGATGACTATGACTGGATGTGTGATGAACTGATGGGTGGTGGAGTCCTCAACACAATTGGTGGCACCATCATCGACATCGTTAGTTACGCGACAAAACAGAAAGCGGTCAAAGTACACGGACTGTTAAAGACGTATACAAAACAAACTCCGAAAATAAATGGTATTCGCCAAATTACAAGCGATGATTTCTGCAGCTTTCAAATGGAGATGGAGAGCGGCGCCTGTGCAATAGTAACTCTAAATAACCACATTCCTGGTCAGTTCATGCAGGAAGTCCTCATATGTGGCAGTAAGGGACGTCTCATTGCCAAAGGTGCTGATTTGTATGGACAAAAAAATGAGGCTTACAAAGAGGAACTTTTGTATCATGATCCTATGAATCTACTTGATGTACAAGGATCGTATGTTTCCGAAACAATCCGTGCAGACATTCCAATTCCGTACCTGAAAGGACTCATCAAATTGATCGATGCTGTNAAATCCTTGGATTTTAGGCCTGAGAACTTCATTTTTTACCTTCACACTCACCCTTGTGTGACCACATAACTTATGGTTTGCATTTTTTTTTCTTTTTTTTTCGCCCTCATGCTCCATCATGTATGGCCTAACAATCCGTTAAACGAACAATCAAATTGGTATGGCCTTAGATGAATGACCTCCACTATTCCATGTACATATCCCGCTGCGAATATCCCTTTTCAAATGTCCCTCTTCGAATCGCTCTGCGAATATCCCCATTTGAAGACCTTTTGTGAATATCCCTTTGTGAATATCCCTCTTTGAACATCCCTTTTTGAGTCCCTCTTTGAATATCCCTCTTTGAACCTCTTTGAATACTAGTATCCCTCTTTGAATTTCCCTCTGTGTGATTATCCCTTTTTGGCGGAAAATACCGTCCATAGTAATGCACTCGTGTGCTGTCTTATCATATGGAACGCACTCAGAGTCAACGCTTCGTGTTGATGTGTACTGTTTGTTGTCGATTTTCAGTCAATGTTATGTATTTTTGGCTCACCATCCACGGGCGGTGAGCCTATAAAGCTGTATTTACACGAGCCGATTTTGTCGTACGATTGTGTCGGCCGTCAGAGACGTACGACAAAAACGCACCGTGTATACTAGTCTTCCGAGACAATTTTTTTGTCGGTGCGACATCGTGTGCTGAAGTCGGGTGTTCTATTTTTCACCCGACATCGGCTGCTTGTCGTATGGACTGGGCCAATCAGGCAGCGAGATTAGATCACGTGTATGAAGGCTACCAAATGACACGCGAGGTCCTAGGGACGGGCGCATGAATAAATCCGGGGAATAAGTCGTCCCGTGTAAACAGATTAGCCGATCCCGACAAATCTGATACGACTCTGTCGTACGGCAAAATCGGGTCATGTAAATAGGGCTTAACATCACGCAGTAAACATTGGCCGTTGTTGTCGCTGAATGCACGGAACGCGTACATCGATACCGACTGATGCGTCCAGTTGCTTCCAGTCGCAAGGGCGATGTACGCTAGGCTTAAAACAGTTGCATTAATAGCCAGGTATTTACAAATGTAGTACATGTATTTGATGTGATGCGATAAATTCTACTGTAAAAGAAATGGCATAGTCGTGTACAGGTATTATGAATAAAGTAAGATTGTGAATAGGAATAGGCATTTCTATTATTTTGATATGATGGCAAGAAATTAGCCAAAGAATTTGCTAGTAGGGCCGTTTAGACGACAGGCAAAAATCCACATGCGATCCGATCCCTCTTGCGTGTAAACACTACTCAATGCGGTCCAATCTGGTCCAATGTGAATTTGAAATGAGCCACCCATTCTGCTGGTTCCGAATCCACATACGACCAGATTAAAATTCTTCTCTAAAACCTAGCGTCCACTAGGGCGCGGACAAGACGGGGAATGCAAATTTAGTGAATCCGCATTCATTCCGCAACCTCTCCGCATATTCTTGAAAGGTTACGTCATGTACGTTCATTTTCTTTATCATTCCTGAACAGTTCGCGGCATTTCCGCACGTTCGGGAGAGGGCGAAATTTTCGCATCGAAATTTTGATCCTCGAGACCAAAATTTGGACGCGGAACTTCCCGACACCTTCGGTAACTTGTCTGCATTGTCGTGCGGACATCGTCAGGACATCCCGCTTTTCTGTAACACTTCCGCAAATGCTCCTGAAAGCTTCCGCCATGCGGGCGGCTTCGCTAAAGCATGGCGCACACGAGCGATTTTTCGAGCGATTTTCTAGGCGACCGGCCTTGCGACCACAGCGGCGACTGAACATATTTTTAGTTTTTCAGTTTTTGTTGATTCGTTTGCGACAAATGCTTCATTGGAAGATCAGTGATGTCGCGGATGACATCACTGATCGACCTCAAAGGTAATTATCGCATGCGACGTAGGAGTCGCATCGGTAGTCGCCCCCATTTTAGTTAGTCTGGACGCAAAACCCCGAAAAGGGGCGTAGCCCCTTTTTCTCTGATAACAGCAGTATTTTGATATTTTCTGAATATTTGGGGGTAGGCGAATCAAAATCCGCCGGGTGCCACCGCGTCACCCTTTAGCGTTTTGAGAAAATCCCGTTTGAGGTTCAGGACACTGACTTCATCATTGAACCCAAGAACTGAGCTTTGTACAGGAGAATGGGACCCGATGTACAGCTAACTTTTGAACGGTGGGATTTACACCCCATAAATGTACCCGGCGGATTCTGATTCGCCTACCCCCAAAGGTCACGAAAACATCAAAATGTTACTGTTATCAGATTTGAAGGGGTTACCGGGTTTGCTTCTAGACTAAGTCGCCCGTGTGCGCCATGCTTAGGGCAAGCAGAACCCACACGGACTGTTTCAGGAAAGCGCGGAGCCGATGCGGATGAAAATAAGCGAGTGCGCGAAGCCGTCAAGACATTTGCGGTCAAGACACGGAAAAGTCAACATATTGCGGCATGGAGGAGTTTAAGACAGGTGTGATAGGAATCAACTTCCTAGGAATGCAAGTCCGCCAAACAATAGCCCGCTGTTGTAAGGTTATATCCGAATGGTTCATTGTCTCCATAGCCATATATTCTAATCCCTCACTGAACAATAGGACCGGACTTTGATTCCAGGGGGACTTTGATTCCTGTCACACCTGTTTTCCATTGCCGCGTTTCCTAACTCTACGACGGCTAGCAGACATACGAGAAAAACCCAAAGTCGTCGCCGAATTTATAACCTTGCATATTTCCTCATATTGTCCGCATATCTAAATATGGTTGTCGGAAAGTCATCCTGATTGTCCTAGCCCATGATTTTACCACTCCTGGTGTGATCCTAGATGTGTCCCCGCTGTCCTGCTGCGATCAGCGGCATTTCGCGCCCTTCACGATTGATTCCTAGGACACTCCCAGGTATGTCTGCAGAGATTCGTCGTAATGTCCCAGGAAACGATGATTCGCACACTTTTTTTTCGTGTCTGACACGGAAAGAATGCCGAAATGACATAATCTGCTTCCGCAACCCTTCCTAATCTTGTCGGCGCTCTAGTGGACGCTACCCATGATCACACCAGGACTGGTAAAATCACGGACTAGGACAACCAGGATGACTTTCCGACAACCATATTGAGATATGCGGAAAATCTGAGGAAATAATGCAATCTACAAATTCGGCGACGACTTTGTGTTTTTCTCATATGTCTGCTAGCCGTCATGGAGTTACGAAACGCGGCAATGGAAAGCCGGCCTTAAACTCCTCCACGCCGCAACATGTTGACTTTCCCTGTCTTGACCGAAAATGTCTTGACGTGTCTTGACGGCTTCGCGCACTCGCTTATTTTGATCCGCGTCCGTTCCGCGCATTCCTGAAACAGTCCGCGTGGGTTCTGCTTGCCTTCGCGAAGCTGCCCGCACCGCGGAGGCTTTCAGGAGCATTTGCGGAAGTGTTACAGAAGGCGGGATGTCCTGACGATGTCTGCACGACAATGCAGACAAGTTACCGAAGCCTTCGGAAGGTGTCGGGAAATTCATTTCCGCGTCCAAATTTTGATCTCGATCAAAATTTCGCCCTCTTAGGCCGTGAGACATGCCCATTTATTTTTCAGTTTCGTAGCGTAGTTCTCGACTGGTAACTAAACATTTCCTCCTGTTTTATATGAAGATGGACATGCTGAACACATTCAGCTTGTTACCACACGACAAAACCTGCACATTTCCAAGATGGCCGCCCTTTTTAGAGGGCCAAAAGGGTTAACAGTAGGGGTAAAAAATTTCATGTCTTCAAATCATATCAACATGGGTATCAAATTAAAGGTCTCGGTGAGTACAGCAACATGGCATGGGTTTCATTCCTCAAAATGTACACTGCAACCCTTGAGGGGGTCAAAAAGGGCCACAAATCCGACTTTTGACCCCTTCCCACTAGTTCCACGGGGGCTGCAGGTGGATGAAAATACTTTTTTT
>NMRB01002236.1:35187-108658 GCA_002633025.1 Notospermus geniculatus
ATTGAAACGAATGAAACAAATTCCCTTCTCAAGCGCAAGAGGCATCATGAAGTTAAGTTTTTACAATGAATATAAATTGGCACACTCACGTAATCCAGGTGAACCGATGCCATCAGCTCGCGTGCGTTCAAAATTTGCGGGGTTTGAAAAGAAATCACGCAAACGAGGCAGTTCTTTGCCCGTTTCTGTCAGCTCTGTATGGAGCTCAAGTGCAGTCAAAATTAAGTGATCACAAAGCAGTTTTGCAGCCACAGCATCGATATTTATGTCCTCTACGTCAGGAGACGAATGCCTTGGCGGAGACACATGTGGCTCTTCCTCCACAACAAAATCATTGTCCGAATCTTCCACCAAGTCTTCCAAAAATGGGTTTGCGTTATCCGCCATTTTGGCCAAGTCATGTGACCAGAGTTTAGCCTGGTGGTTCGATCGTTTCGGTACTCGACCTTTTCGCTATATTGTCCGGTCGTTTCGCTACACGGGTTTGGTCGTTTCGCTACACGGGTTCGGTGTTCGCTCAATCGCTGCTTCGCCACCGAATCATGGCGTAGGAATGGCAACAAAAGTTGGGAACGAATTTGTAAACCCCTCTGGAAGTTGAGACTTACGGTGGTACATAACGGACGTTTATTTTTCATTTTTAGTTTTATTTTTCTCCTACTTCTCTCCGTGGAATAAACTTTTCTTCTCGTGGAGTAAACTTTCCTCCGGCGAAATAAACTTTATTCCGTGGAATAAACTTTTCTCCGTGAGGAGTAAATTCAAGTCACATGATTTCCGCGGAGAAAAAAGTTACTCCACGTGGAGAAAAGTTGACTCACGTGGAGAAAAGTTGACTCCACAGAAAAAAGTTATTTCTGCGGAGAAAATTTACTCCGCGTGGAGATAATTTAAGTTTATTCCACGCGGGAATAAAGTTTGTTCCACGGAGAATGAAAAAAATAAAAATATAAAATGAAAAATAAATGTCCGTTATGGGCCACTGTAAATATTTCATCAAGGAATAAATATGTTGATTTCCCACTAATCATGTTTACCGTTTTGCCTTAATCGCTTTCCATGTCCGCACATTTTGTTTTTTTAATCGTCAAGTGAGTGAGCTATGGTAATAAAGTATCTGCCGCTAAATGACGGCTGGCTGGGATCGGATGTTCAGGACAGAATATATAGTTGGTATATCGGATATCATTCTTGAACGCGTATGAAACGTTTGACGGCTGAGGATTATATGCCATAGCAAGATGCAATGCATCAAAAATTGAATCTTGGATTCCTCCAAGCTTGGAGGAATTACAGGTAATTCCTCCAAAATTGAATAATCAAGCCCTGGATTGACAACCTTGAACCTGCAATGAGAAAATGCAAAAAAATGTTGTTTAGTCTCATTGTCACTATACAAAATAATATACTATGCCAGGAATGAAATTAAAAAATGATTAGTACCGTAGGCCTATATTGAAAACATCTCCTCTCCACGAATTAACCAGCCGCCGCATCAATCCGGCGTGCGACATTAAGCTTTTCCACGAGGCGTTTGCGGACGCGGTTTCGGTGGCGGGAGCGAGTGCGAGTGAAACAGCTAAAAGGGTGATACGTTGGGGATCGATTTTTTCCACCCACGCCCGCCTCCTTTTCCGCGCCCGCAAACGCCTCGTGGAAAAGAAGATCTTCGCCGACACGCGCGGGAACTTCGCAGGCCGGTCGAGGATTTTTTTACACAGGCGGTATAGATCCCTAACCAGTAGATCTAGGCCTATCCATTACGAAACGAAATTGACGAACTGATGGTGGGTTGGTTGGACCTTGGTCGGAGGAATTCCTCCAAGATTGGACGACGTACCGGTAAGAGTGAGTTGGGTTAGGGTGTGGGGAGGCTGTGTTGCGGGAAAGTTGCTGACGCGTACGGTGATTTTCGCCATCTGATCATGATAATCTGTCCATAGCACACATTCCCGTCAACTGGTCAAAAAAGTGGGTGCGACTCCGGTGGTGGAGCTCACCATCACAGCGAATGACCGTGTGGCGAAACGACCTAACCCGTGTAGCAAAACGACCCAACCCGGGTAGCGAAACGATGACGCACAAACGAACGCTTACCCATCAAAATGGCTTCTCAGCACTTGACATAAGAATTCAGTTCCAGATTTCGCCCCAAAATTCACACAGACTCTTTCAAACTCACCAATTTTCGCAGTTTGCATAGAGAACAAACTAATAGAAGTACCTTGAAACAAAAATTAGAGCAATGCAGCCAGGGATTGGCGTGTTTGGGACCGGAACAACAGTAAAATGCCTCGTCCCAATTCTGAAAACCTGCGGATTTCAAGTGCAGGCTTTGTGGGGGCGGACGAAAGACCTTGCAGAAGACGCAGCCCGAGATCTCAGCATACCGTTCAGCACGAATAAAGTCGATGATGTTCTTCTGCACAAAGATGTGGATTTGGTATTCATCAGTTGTCCACCCCATCTCCAGTCTCCAATCGCGGAAAAAGCGCTTGGAATTGGGAAGCATGTGATTTGTGGGACTCCTGCAGGTCCGGGGCAGGTTGACGCGTTTAAGATGGTTACTGGTGCTCGATACTATCCATCACTTATGTCCCTGATGTGTTATGGTTTGCGTTTGTTGCCTGCCTTCGACAGGATGAAAACTCTAATAGGTGATGGGTACATCGGTGACTTTGTTGCTTGTGAGGCCCGAGTCCATTGTGGTAGCATGTTGAAGGATGACTATGACTGGATGTGTGATGAACTGATGGGTGGTGGAGTCCTCAACACAATTGGTGGCACCATCATCGACATCGTTAGTTACGCGACAAAACAGAAAGCGGTCAAAGTACACGGACTGTTAAAGACGTATACAAAACAAACTCCGAAAATAAATGGTATTCGCCAAATTACAAGCGATGATTTCTGCAGCTTTCAAATGGAGATGGAGAGCGGCGCCTGTGCAATAGTAACTCTAAATAACCACATTCCTGGTCAGTTCATGCAGGAAGTCCTCATATGTGGCAGTAAGGGACGTCTCATTGCCAAAGGTGCTGATTTGTATGGACAAAAAAATGAGGCTTACAAAGAGGAACTTTTGTATCATGATCCTATGAATCTACTTGATGTACAAGGATCGTATGTTTCCGAAACAATCCGTGCAGACATTCCAATTCCGTACTTGAAAGGACTCATCAAATTGATCGATGCTGTGAAAGATGCATTTAAGTCCGTCGCTGATCGTCACGGGTGGTCCAAGGCTCCGGTTTCTCAGGCAGCAACGTTTGAAGACGCTCTATACATCCAGACAGTCATTGACGCAGTCCGAAAATCTAGCAGCAAAGGCGAATGGGTGAAAGTGGATGTTATGACAGAAGAACCAGATCCTAATCCTTTCTTGTCAGCGGCAGTTAGAAGGAGTACCTTCTCTCTTTATTACTAAACGGTTATTTGTATTTTGCGGAACGGAACGGAACGAAACGGAACGGAACAATGACCTGGGACGAGGTTGTTCCGATCCGTTCCGCAAAATACAGATAGCCTTACAACTAAACAGTATCCATCAGGAACTGATTATGTCATGTAAATTTCAGGGTTAATCCTTATGCAGGACTTGTAAGCCATTTGACAGTGAACTGTATGTATGTAAATGTATGGGCGGTATTTTCTGCCAAAAATGCATAATCGCAGATGGATTATTCGAAGGGGGATATTCAAAGAGGGAATATTTCTATGTTGTTTCCATCAGACATCCACAGAGGGATCTTCAAAGAGGGATATTCGCAGAGGGGTTCGAAGAGGGATGTTCGAAGAGGGATATTCAAAGAGGGGTCTTCACCATGTTCAGCGGGATCTTCAAAGAGGGATATTCGAAGAGGAATGTTCGCAGAGGGAAGTCTTCTTCCTGAGAATAAACAAAATTGTTCTCAGATGAATGACCTCCACTATTCCATGTACATGTAGATCCCGCTGCGAATATCCCTTTTCAAATATCCCACTTCGAATCGCTCTGCGAATATCCCCATTTGAAGACCCTTTGTGAATATCCCTTTGTGAATATCCCTCTTTGAGTCCCTCTTTGAATATCCCTCTTTGAATACTATTATCCCTCTTTGAATTTCCCTCTGTGTGATTATCCCTTTTTGGCGGAAAATACCGTCCATAGTAATGCACTCATGTGCTGTCTTATCATATGGAACGCACTCGGAGTCAACGCTTCGTGTTGATGTGTACTGTTTGTTGTCGATTTTCAGTCAATGTTATGTATTTTTGGCTCACCATCCGCGGGCGGTGAGCCTATAAAGCTGTATTTACACGAGCCGATTTTGTCCTACGATTGTGTCGGCCGACAGAGACGTATGACAAAAACGCACCGTGTATACTAGACTTCCGAGACGATTTTTTTTGTCGGTGCGACATCGTGTGCAGAAGTCGGGTGTTCTTACTATTTTTCACCATACATCGGCTGCTTGTCGTATGGAGTGGGCCATCAGGCAGCGAGATTAGATCACGTGTATGAAGGCTACCTAATGACACACGAGGTCCTAAGGGACGCATGAATAAATCCGGGGAATAAGTCGTCCTATGTAAACAGATTAGCCGATTCCGACAAATCTGATACGACTCTGTCGTACGGCAATTAACATCACGCAGTAAACATTGGCCGTTGTTGTCGCTGAATGCGCGGAACGCGTACATCGATACCGACTGTTGCGTTCAGTTGCTTCCAGTCGCAAGGGCGATGTACGCTAGGCTTAAAAACAGTTGCTTTAATAGCCAGGGACTTTATTCACAAAGCTTCCGTAACTTTGAGGGTACGCAAGTATATAGGCTCTGAAGGGGGTCAGATAGAAGACTAGAAAATCGCTACTGCGGTGGTCAAAACACTAAAATTTTAGCACTTTTTCAAGGAAAAAATCTGAAAAATGTTCAGTCGCTTCTGTGGTCGCAAGGCCGGTCGCCTACAAAATCGCTCGAAAAAATCGCTAGTGTGCGGTGCCCTTTAGAAAGGTGAGATCAGCGACTTATCATGGATCCTTTATACGAAAACGGATCAGAATGTCGACAAAATTTGTCCTCGTTGTACAGATGTCTATCCGTTACGTATAAGGATCCGTGATAAGTCACTGATCTCAACCTCCCTATTGCCCAGTCCAGACCGAAACGTAGGTTCATAGTGTGAAGGGGATCACACAAGTTTCTTATGCTGAATACACACAGTAGAGCTATACATGAACCCAATGTTCAGTCACACATCTTATTCTGTAAACCACACAACAAGGTCCAATTACTTTGCCATTGAAACTACCATGGGCAGGTTTAGTCCTATATAAACCCATTAAATCAGCCAGCAGTACCACACTTCCAAATTGTTATTATGTAATGTTAACAGATCTATATTGAGGAGAATCTATAAATAGAATGTAAACATTTCTTCTTGATGATTGGCAGTCATTAGGCCCCGCCTTCCTGAGTTTGCCAGAAAGGAGTAATGCCATTAGGTGTCATGGAGTTAGGAAACGCGGCAATGGAAAGCCGGCCTTAAACTCCTCCACACCGCAACATGTTGATTTTTCCGTGTCTTGACCGAAAATGTCTTGACGGCTTCGCGCACTCGCTTATTTTGATCCGCGTCCGTTCCGCGCATTCCTGAAACAGTCCGCGTGGGTTCTGCTGCCTTCGCGAAGCTGCCCGCATAGACTGGTACCCGATCCTCCGCTAGTGGCGCTGGCGGGCTGGCTGTCGCGAAGGATCGGTCCTGGCTACTGAGGATACACTCCTCTCGCAGTGTTTTGTTTCGCGCCGTACCTGCGCTTCACAAACGTGAAGCGTAGGTACGGAGCGAAACAAAGCACTGCCGCCGGAAGTGACGAAAGTAAGACTATTTATATCTAGTCATGACTGTGCTTAGAACACGTACAACCACATGAAGGATCGGATACCAGTTGCAACGAGGAATGATGGCGGCGGCTGGTAAATATCCGGACTCCGACTCGCCAGCTTCAAACAAGTTGAAACGTCAGCACTCTCCAATTCAACGACTGCAATTACATGTAAGGTAAAGTGGTACAATTCTAGCCCCCTTTTCTGGTTTTTTAAAAGGGTTTCACCACCAAAACACTTGAATATCAACATGAAATTTGGCATGTAGGTAGTCATGTAAGTCAAATGGATGTCTCAATTCAAAATAACGTTTTAACTGAATTCATTTTTGAGAAATAAATTATTTTCAAAAAGTTTACAGGGGCTATAATTGTACCACCGAAGTGGGGCAATTGTAGCCCCTGTGCATTTTCAGGAATAAATGCCAAAATAAAGCACAATTTTCAATAAATGAGTTCATCTACCTCTAATTGAGTGTAATGATATAATTTTTGAAGGTTTGGGTTGACTTTTGAGTTTTGAGGAAATCAGTCTACGCATGCGCAGTACGTATTAAGTAGTGCTCCTAACGCGGATGAATGTCTATCCAAGATGGCGGTATTCTTCATACAGTAGAGATACTTTTCGTCTCGTCAGAAGTGAAACATCGAAAAAGTATCTCACAACGTAGAATGCCGATTTACCACTAGAGGGCGTTTAGCGTAACTAACGGAATACATGAAACATTTTCTGATTGGTTCACTGTCAGCGTCCATGACAATCGTGGCAGACTGGTCACTCGTCGTAAAGCATTTTATATGGGACTGTTGCATTACGACGCAGCACGACTAGTCTACAACAGCAATGGATGCCCCTCCCCCCGTGTCCAGCATGCAGTGCCACTTTGCACTTTTCAGTGTTTAGTTCGTGCCTTTATTGTTTTGAAACATCGCTAAAGAAGTGGATAACGGCTCTCTATATGAGATTATTATGTTTGTATATTGATTGATCTTGTAAACAGGCCGAAGCACCGAGCAACGCCGGCGCTGTTTGGCCGCTGACTAGTGCTGCCATCATGCGGTAAATCGGCGGGGATCTGGCCATTGTAAGCAGTGTCTATGAACGACAGGTATGAGTGAGAAGACACTGCGCAAGGAGTGTATTCATGATAGGCCTATATCTGTTCAGTCAATGCACCTTTCAATTTACAAAGTCAGAAAATGTCTTCTTTGGTGTTTCTGCACTTTTCATATGATTCCTGAGCCACCTAGCGAAAGGATCGTGTTACCTCTATACACTGAGTGACAAAAGTCGAAATTAGTCGCAACATACAATAAGCCATTTCGTAGCTTAAAGCTGCTTTTCCACGAGGCGTTTGCGGGCGCGGAATAGGAGGCGGGCGCGGGTGGAAAAAATCGAACCAACGTATTTCCCATTAGCTGTTTCACCCGCACCCGCTCCCGCCACCGAAACCGCGTCCGCAAACGTCTCGTGGAAAAGCAGCCTTAGTTGGGTGTTTTCATGGTGTTCATCGATGTGCGGCCACTGATTATACCGCTTGACCTCTGACCACGCTGGGGTCTGGGCATGCGCAGTTGTAACTACGAAATCGCTTTTTGTCCGTTCCAAAATACTTTTTGTACAAACGTTCCATAAATGTTAAATCTTCTGGCAATTTTGTGGAGTATTTCAACATGTCGCCAGATCAAGTGTTGTCGAACTGACCATAGCAGCGACTAATTTCGACTTTTGTCATTCAGTGTATTGAGGCCTTAGTGAATTCCTGGTTCCATGTTATGTGAACTTGATCCAAATGAAGTCAACGAGGTTGCTCACCAAGGCAGATCCGAAGTCGCTGCTCCTCATTTGAAATATCCCTGTTTACCTGAGATTACCATGGTGATGCTTTAGGCATAACGTGATTATACATTTTAGGGAGGTTAAGAAATCAAATGATAAACGTAAACTTTACGACAACGTTATTTTTCATACTACACATTCGGTACAAAAATAACGTTGTCGTTAACGTTAATGTTTATCGTTTGATTTCTTAACCTTCCTATTTTTACAGAGGAAATCTGCACGTCGCATGCACATAGGCCTACTAGACGCCAATTTTGATTCCAAGCTCCGCGCGTCTTCCAGTTTGCGAAATACCCGGAAAAAATCACGTTGATCTGCCGATTGGCTGTTGTTGTTCCACAGCTCCGGCCAATCACATCGCGTCACCGCCACCACGTGACTAACACACGCCATCCTTCAGGTACTGATACATCTTTTTATTTCGTTATTCAATAATAAGTTTAGCAATAAATTAAAGCAACGCGATAACAAACATTAATTAATTAATCACTCAAACGACTTTGGAAGAGTACACTATGTTGAACAAAAAATACACTCCGATAAAAGAAAAGATTGGTTGAATTTCACAGCTCAAGTAAGTTACATCCGATGCAAAAACTCCACGTTAAAAGTGCTCTAGTTCGAATTGTAAACATTACGGTGTGCCACCTATTGTCAACTTCTGGTACTAACAAATTAGATAAAATCGAATTAAATCTCGCCTTTCACAACTTTTTGTTTGTTTTTGAGCGTAAAATCATAAATATATTTCAGTTACAAGAATATTTATCAAGATAGATATAAAAATAGATGACATTAATGTTTTGGTGTACACGGTGCTGCCACCTGTCCGAGGAAAAATAACTATTATAATCAACCATGTAAATAAACAAACCGTAATGTTTACAATTCGAACTAGAGCACCTTTAAGTAAGCTGCGTTTACCAGACATCCGGAATGCGGTAGGCCTATACGGGATGCGGAAGCGAAATGTTGTAATGCAAAAATGCACAGCATTTTCTGCTTCCGCAGTCCGCATTTCGCATTCCGGGTGTCCAGTAAACGCAGCTTTACACGTGTTTTTTTCTTGCTGTGTTCTTGGGATAATCAAACTTGTGAAATTGTCACCAAAATTGTTAGATTTGATAAAGTGTATTTATCCTTACTGGAATGTACAGTACTTTAAATTTGCACTCAACCTGTATTGCACTAAGTAGACGGATGTGTAGCTGAACTTGAAAGATTCGATGCAGTTTTACCTGGGCTTCAAAACGTCAGGTAGCACTTTAAAATCCACATGTAGCTCGACCCACCGCTTGTGGGTCACGTTCTGATATGTTTCAAACTTGACGCTAGGTGGCGATATTTGAGGATATCACCGCTAGTATCGACGCTAGGTTGCCATCTTGAAAAGTAGTGCGCGCGCGGAGCGAACAGTAGGAATTCTTCTGTTTGTAAAGCGGTTACCCATCACGTCGTTTTCTACGCTTACAATATAGATCTATAGGTGTACAAAGGATGAGTCGATACAAACATCGGTAGAATAAATAAAGTTATTCTGTTTCATTTTCGACAAGATAAATATTGTTTTCTGCAAATAATAACATTTTGAAAAAGAAGTTCGCGTGACTTGAAAGACCAACAAGACTGGCGGCCCCACCGACGATGACGTCAAGATTTTCAAGATGGCGATCTAGCGTCGATGGCAGTGTTAAAATTTCGTCCAATTATCAAAAAATTTCAACGCTGTCGTGGAGTATGGATATGTTTAACTTTTAGAGTTGATATGTTGATCACGAGATAGTGTCATTTATGAGTTCTTTTGGAAGACACAGTCAAATTCTGAGAGTTTGAGCATTCATGTATAAGAACAATAACTTCTTTGTAAAGCTGCAAACGCAGTGGTCATCGGTCAGATCTGTTAGGCCTATTTCAAATATGAGGTTTAGGCCTCAACCACCAGAGGGCCACGGGGAGAAGGAACGTGTCTCTGGTGTCGAGATTATTGCCTCGTTCCAATTCAATGGGCCTACTTTTTATATGTACACATACAATAAAGCGAAAAACTGAAATAATCTTTGAACACAACATTTGGTAAAAAGCAAAATACTGCTGCTCAGTAAAATGCAATTTAAAATAAACAATGCCGTCATTGGGGGACTGCTGCCCATGTTTCCGCCAGTGGCGCAGTTGTCGCATGACCACATATTTTACTACTGCTAATAACAATATCAATATACGTATATATCTGCATCACTACACGAGAAACGTTATCACGATATATTTAAAACATGGATATATATACGTTGAGATTTAATGATTATAATAATTTAATAACTATGTATGACGGAGTAAGAAATAAAAGTGGAAAATATGAAGAAGTGGGAAATTTTGCACTTTTGCGAGAATTTTTCAATTTCTCAAATTGGGAGAAAATATTTTCCCATTTTGAGAAAAATCAGACAAAATGGCACGTCATTTTAAGAAAATTTCTCAAAATGGGAAAATTTTTCTCCCAATTTGAGAAATTGAAAAATTCACGCAAAATTACAAAATTTCCCACACTTCTTATTTTCCACTTTTATTTCTTACTCCCTTGTATATATCTTTTAGAAGTATAACAGTTAAATGTATAGAACTAGGGGATATGTTACTGCCGCCACCACATATTTTACAACTGGAAGACGTTGAGTTTGTTTAACTGAGGAAATGAAAAATAAATAAAGGTAAGCTATGCATCAGTCACCGTGTAGTGTAAGCGTTGAGAGATCTACTGCGAGAGACTAGAACCAGGAACCTGGATGAGACTAGACTAGTCTACGGTTAGATCCTGCCACAGAGCGGAGGGGTTGCGGAGCTTCCATGTATGAGGATGAAGACCCAGTACCACAAGTCTCAAGCAAACCGACCAAAATGTCCACCGCTGATTTTTCGTGTTGACTTCCAGCGGATGTCGTCAAAGGCCAGCATGCGCAAGACTTGACGCGTAACGAAATGCAAAGTCTCAAGCAAAACTGACAGAGAATGCCCGCGCTGACTGTATTGTTATTCACCAGCCAGCGTGTCACGCCCACTGTCAACCGTGTGCAAGACTTAGCGCGTAACGAAAGGCGGAAGGAGAATGAAACCACACCTGCGAATCCTGCACCAGCTATCCTAACAGGCCTCGGTGCCCAGCGTCCCGCAGCCACCGCGTCTGTTGCCTTGGAAACAAGGACAAGCGCATGCAGTGGAAACAGAGACACCGCCGCCAGAGCCCCTTCCCCGGGTAGTCCTCGTTCGAATGTAACCCGCCGCCCAACTTGACCCAAACCGGAAGCAGATATGTAAACGCGGTGACTCGTGCTGATCTTTAAATTTCTGCGACATATCAGATTAGCACCGACAACTGACTAGAGTTAAAATTATTTTCTATGTGAGCAGTTTCTAGAACCCGTTTGGTTCCAATGAAAATGCTTAAAGTAGCAATACCTGCGTGTACTTGGTCTGTCACAGCATTTCCTATGACTTCACTGAAAAACTGCTTCATCAAAATGACGAACTTAGGTTCGTTTTCTATTATCACCAAACTGAGTATCTAAATTCGTCAAAATGACAAGTCCACGTTCGTCATTTTGACGAACATAAACACGGGTTTGTCAAGACGACAAGTCCACGTTCGTCATTTTGATGAACCCTTGTTTATGTTCGTCAAGATTCGTCAAAATGACGAACGCGGACTTGTCACTTCGACGAATTTAGATACTCAGTTTGGTGATAATGGAAAACGAACCTAAGTTGTTCGTCATTTTGACGAAGCAGAGTTTTTCAGTGTTGGGACCCTTCACTAACATATTTAAAGTTCAGCACGAGCTCCCCTTTAAGAAAAGGTTGTAGGAAAGATAGCGAAAGACCCTGCGACTGCCGTACGGCCATAACTATAGCCAGGAAGCCGTCACCAAGGTAACCAACACCAAAACCACCACCGTATTGAATTGAATCGCATTTAATTTTATTACAAAGACAATAAAATGTTTCTATGCATCATGTGAATACATCTACATCGTCATTTAGTGATATTTCACCTGTACAATTTTTGGCAACCATCACACTATTTGTCTGGCGCCTTGTTTTACTGACAGTTTTGAATTTCGGTTGCAGAATATGCGACACTATATTTGTATCCTTGGAATTTTGGCAACCATAACACAAGTCTGGCGCCTTATATCCTTGGAATTGTGGGAAATCAAGCCGCGTCATTTCCGCATGGAACCTGCAGTCTAAAGGCGGACGTTCTGGACTGGCAAAAGATATTATTTGTCAAATGAGTAATCATAATCACTGTTAAACAGCAAGTTCAAGTGCAGGGTAATTCCGACACCTCCGTGATACAGCCAGGTTTAAGTGGAGTGAGGGGGAGGAGGGTTGCAAATTTGCATACGTGTTAGTTATTGGATTAGGAAAAACTCCAAAATTCATAAGCCGCTGATGAATTTTTGAAAAACCTGACTTTGCGAATTGACCAATTAATATTTGAGATTTTTCAAATCAAATGGAGTACATGTACAACAAACTCCTTTCAAACACTAATGTACAGTAACCCGTTTCACTATCTAAACGCCTTTGAAAACTCAAAAAATACATATCGTGAATCACCGTCAACGGTTTAGCATAAGTGATTCCTGTATCAAATCAAAACAAGTCACAGCATAAATGGTAAATCAAACAATTAACGCCAGATCAAATATAAACTGGCTTGAAACGCTCATAAAAAGCATGATAAAACATATTTGAATATTGCACATACACATACATGTTGGAACAGATGAGAGAAAAAATTATCCGTCACATGATTTTTTATCCCAACAGACTGTTACAGTGCACAATAAGACTTCCACGAGCAACCGTATGTTACATGACGTTGTACACTGGTGGACAGGAATATTAGGCCAGTTTGAAGTAAGTTACTGCCTAGAATCAGAAGAAGTTGAAATGTTTTTGCTTGAATAAAGTCTAGAACACATTTTTGATCATGTTTTAACTTTCATTTCTGCACTTCCAATGTGTGTTAATTTCAAGTGATTTAAACACATGTCTTGTTATGACGTAACTGGTCAGACATGTTATGTAACACACGTGTATCATCAACCATGAGTAATTAAAAGCTTTA
The DNA here is from genome assembly GCA_002633025.1 of Notospermus geniculatus. Classification (NCBI taxonomy): domain Eukaryota; kingdom Metazoa; phylum Nemertea; class Pilidiophora; order Heteronemertea; family Lineidae; genus Notospermus; species Notospermus geniculatus. Next base: position 48,026 of record NMRB01002236.1, read on the forward strand.
TTCTTAAGAAAAAATGAAGGAAAAACGAGTACATGTATTTCCTTGTAAATGCCTCTGATGAACAAGGGCAAGAATTGCCTTATTGTCATTAACCTCATTGCATAATTGCCACTCTGATTATGTAATTCACTGAAACTGTAGAAAGGGGAAAGAAGGACCCTTCCCACAATATATCAACACAAGTTGAGTTCATTGCAGTAATAGTAAAGTTTTCCATGAAGATGCTGACTCTTATTATTGCATACTTGTGGATGTTTGAGTTCATTACACTCATTAACAGGCAGAAACTTACATCAAACTTCAAATTGGCCACTGTCCTAATATTTCTGTCTACCAGTGTACAGTGTAGTTTTCCACAGAAAACGTTTTTTTTTTTGTTACATTTACTGAACTTTTCCAAAGTAAAAGCATTTTACTCTATAACGTTCATTCCACACTTCTAGCTTTCATGGAATTAGGAAGGGACGAACTGATCAACTATGGAAGTTTTAACGAAGTTTTAACCAACGCATCCACGTAATCATGCATTCACAAGGAAAAGACGTTTCATTGTCGAAACTCCAGGAAAACAATGGTAATGTACATGTACTTCAGAATATACTAACATTCAAGGGTTGGCGGAAATTTAACTTAACACATCATAAAGGCCTAGTTGCTTCTACTACAGCGCATTCCGCCGTGGTTGGCGGCGAGCGGAGCGGTTTTCACGGGCATTATGATATAATTAACACGCCATGGTATTGTTAAAGCAACGACTATATGCACTACGTGACTCTTTATCCCTCCCCACCTTGATAAGACTGGTCTCCCGTCCAACTTATATATCGCCAGTGTACACCGAGGCTGGACTGATACTATGACGAAACAAAAATGACCGCCATACCTTCATCACTTAAGAAGTTCAACGTGCTGTTATAGCGTGACTAACCCTTCATCAGGTAAAGGTAACATGCTTCAGCTCATTCTTTTATGTGTGGTAACACTCTGAATGCCTAATTGGTAACTTAGATCATTCAAATCGATAGATTTGAACAGTCTTGTCGAGCATGCATATAGACCTTGCCTAAAGGTTAAAGGTCACGTCGGCCGTCGCGAGATACAAAACCTAATGCATCCAGTCGTGCTTTTAAAACATGAACGATTTCCACAACCCTGCGAAAACCGCAACGCTCGCCGCAAACCGCGACGGAATCCGCTGTGTAGTGGTCTCCTTCAGCATTCAAATTGGATGGTCATTCAAGATCATCTCTATTATCATTCATTATGATGTAATCCATAATTTATTCATCGCTGGTTCAGAATGAAATTTCCACCAAACCTATCAAAATTTAATCATCTGATGATATTAATGCATAATCAATTAATTTAAATGCAGCCGATTTTCTTAAATATTCAACCAGCATATATTGCAAATTTTTACAAACCAAATGAAGAATGTTTTTACATCTACACAGAGCCGCGCATCAGGGACAGTGCCCCTCTATAGTAAAGTGGACATTATTATAAATGTCCAAAATAGTGAGCTGCTTCCGACAATTTCATAATTATTCAAAATACTCATTCAAATATTAATCATTATTTATATACAAATACATTCATGTACGGTACTACGTGATAACTGTGCACACAGTCTTGTGCTCATTTAAAATTCAACATTTTGGTTCCTGAAGCCGTCGCTAGGGCTGGAAGGCTTCGGTATTGGCTGCATTTTGTTGCTGACGTAATTTTAGGATTCCACTTTCCCGTAAAATTTTATTCTAGCCCGGTCTAATAAAACGACGATCTTTGGGCTTTTGTTATGATCTGCAACACACACAAACATTCTCACCAAGAAACTTCTTCGGTGTTGCCATTCCGTGCGATACGGCATGTTCGATGACATTTTCCATCCACGTGGCTACGGGCATCCCCATTCTAAAAATAACCCGTGATGTAAACATGATAATCTATAAATAGATCCGCGATAGTCTCGCGCAACCAGCCCCTCGGTCATACTCCGAGGTCGTCAGACCGAGGGTCTGGCACGGAACGCAATTCTCATTGTAGTGACCTCATTTCGATGATTCGAAATGAGGTCAGCTTTGCTGATTGGCTAGTCACTACCAATGTATTATGTATGCATGCATGAAGTGCAGTGTAGTTGTGTTCTACGTCATCAGTTGTAGGTAGATTGTCCGCCATGATGGTTTTACAACATTACAAGTCAGAGTAACCATATGGACCAGACTCTAAAATTGGAAATTTATTGGAAATTGCAAGAGTCTGGTGGCACGAGACTAGATCCGCGACAACTTTTATGCCGCAAAGATGGCAGCCAATACCGAAGCCTTTTAGCCCTAGCGACGGCCTTGGGAACCAAAATGGAAATTCAAGTGAGATTTATTTTGGCATGATACCAACTCCAACCAATTTCACAATACAAACACCCAGGGATACTGCGGAAGACGGGATCAAAAAATGGTATCAGTTGAGCAATTCTTCTGTTGTTAGTGTTGTGTTCAACAAATATCAAAAGATACATACATGTACGACATTTGGTATTTCTGAAGGCTATACGTGAGCAAGGACAGGCATGTTTCAATAGTAACTACAGCAATATTAGCCACACTGACGTAAATTCCCTACGCAGTTTTGTACCGCGCCCCCTTCGGTTTACCCGCTCTGCACAACTGCTTCACTTCGTAAAACTCGCCGCATTTGGTCAACAGATGGCGCTGGGAGAGTCAACCAATGAGAACGCCGAGCAACCCGTAACCAAGCTGGCCTGAGACACTTTTCATTGGCTGGAAGCGAATCATGTGATCAAGTAGCCATGGTAGCACAAGAACATCCGTTGCCAACGGGCCAAAGAGTTCTGAAAGCAGCGTGCTGATAGGCTATAAAACTCCCGCCAGGCCCTGACGCCATCTATTGACCAAAACGCGGCGACTTCTACGAAGTGAAGCAGTTGTGGAGAGCGGGTAAACCGCAGGGGCGCGGTACACAACTGTGTAGGGAGTTTACACCGACGATGACCATTTGCTAATCAAAGCACAGTACATATTCATTATGGCTGATTCAAGTAGCGTAAATGTGGAAGCACTGGGAGATTGGTTAAAATCTTATCTAAAAATTCCTTTTGTGCATATCATTCTTCACATTCTAAAACAAAATATATACACATCATTCATCTGCATTCATGCTTAAAGTATGTACATCTAAAAGTTTGCTATGAATAACATTCAAATATAAAGTATTAAAGTATAATTATGTATATATATATATTAATCTATATCATTTATCAGTGTAGTTTAGGAATGAAATTCAGGATACTTTTGAAAATATGTCCCCTCTGTCATGAGCGAATGTAGTGAATTCTATATTCAGAAAAAATACTACAATGACCAAATATGGAAGACTAGTTAAATTCGCCACACGGCTCAAATATTCTCCCCATTAATCTTTATCATTATTGCCCAGGAATACTTACATGTAAATTCAACCTCTGACATAATCAGCCAGTGTGTTGATGTCACTGTGACGTCATTCATTCAGGATGTGACGTCACACATATGGCAGTTCATATCACAAGCGGTCAAATACCATGAACTACATAATCCCCAAGGCACGATTCGCAAAAAGCACTTTCAACAACAGGAATGTAGCCCCACTTTGGGCAATCTGACTTGACCATCACAAATTTGCAAAGCAAAATGCACATTTAGCTATTATATCTGTCGAGTGTCAAAAATCACAAAGTCAAATGCCATTTCACACATGGACCCTACACATACAATGATGACACATGGTTCTGATGTAAGGCACAGGAATATCAAAACTTGTATGAAAAATAATCCTTCTTACAGCACTTGGACGTTTGTAGAATATCTGGAAGACAATGTTGCCAGGCGTTGCATGCATAGTTCCACGTGAGTGACTGAATCTTTAAAAAATAACACACAGAGGTATGAGGTTGAAATAGCGTGTTGAGTGCCATTGCACCAGCATGCATGCGTTGATTTGTCCTGGATATGAGGTTATTGTCAAACGTGACCGTTGTGTAAAACTTCCATCACTGTTCATATAATTACATGTACTTAATCTGGAGATACAAGTGGAGTTCATCAAGTTGGAACGAGCGCTAGACAGCCAGCAGTCCCGCACTCAATACATATTTCCCGCTTCTTATGGTCTCATGTATACATGTAGATCAGGGCTGGGTTGCACAAAACTCATGTTAGCGCTAACATGATGTTAGCGCTAACATCATGTTAAATGACGTAAAATGACAATGGATTTTGACGTCATCTAACATAAAAGTTAGCGCTAACACCATGTTAGCGCTAACATGAGTTTTGTGCAACCGGCCCCAGTTTCGTTAGCGCCATCTTGCCAATAACTAGGTCATTGCCATGGGAACGCCAGAAACCTGCACATGCGCAAATAGGATGTCAACATGGAAGCGTGTTGTTTTCATGGATCGTCACTGATAAAACATCAAGTTTTTCACGATATCTGACTTGATCTTCATGATTGAGAATCGAAATAGTTACTAATCAATAGAGAAACGAGTTCGTGCCAAAAATTAAAATTTACAATGATTAATCATGATATAGATGCAAAAATACTGCGCAGCTGAAAACTCCGCGAAATTTTCATTGCTTTTAACGTTAAGAAACAATTCACATCCAGGTAGGCCTACTCCATCCCCCAGTGAGGGGCGCATGTACATGTACGAGATACTAGAAATCCCCATGACGATGAGCTAATTTTGGCAAGATGGCTGCTAGCGCAAACTCGATCTATATAACAACTTGATTTCTTCGCCGTCAAAAATATTTCAAACCACGACGGCGTAAACATATAAAAGACTGCACTAGCACAAGATGACCAGGACAAACCAATGCATCATAAAAAGGAACTAGACTATTACTGAGCAATGAGCATTTCAACATATCTGTTACCGAATGGTTTGCGCATGCGCTCTGTAACTGCTCTTTCAGCATCGATTCTGGACGCAAATGTGATATAAGCTTCACCAGTTGGACGGCCGTCGACACCATGAGCGAGCTGTACGTCTGGATGAATCTAGAAAAACAAAGGAAGACACATTGAGGATCACCTAAAACATGAATCCAACCCTGACGCCGTTGATTTTTTGCTGGTACCGGTGTAACGTTTTACAGTGTGGCTCGTGTGCCAGTGTGACATTACAATAGATTGACGGAATAAGGCGCGACTTGACAATATAGGGAGGTTTCGCAAATCTGACGAAAAACGAACAGAAGTACGAAATACAAAATTGGACTTCATTTCCATGACGTAATGTATTTCAGGAGATGGTTGGTGCCACACATGTCGCCTGCGGCAAGAGCGTCTTTTAATAGCGTATGACGTTAGAACGTAGAGTTATGGTGTATATTAAACTTTGAAATTTATCTTTCGTTTCCATTTCGTAGATTCGAAGTGGAAAATTTCAAGATGCACCATAACTCATTCGGTCTTACATGACATGCTGAAAGACGCACTGGCATGAGAGACACCAACCATCTCCAGAATACATTAGGTCCTGGAAATGAAGTTGAATTTCGTATTTCGTACTTCGTGTTTCGTCAGATTTGCGAAACCTCACTAATGAGGGACACACAGAGAAACAGTGAGTCTGTTTCCCAGTGTGTTCCAAACAATGAAAGTCACACAGTCAGAAAAATGGCCACACTGAAAAATTTTACACTGGCAATCGTTACACCTGCTGGTGAGAACCAGCTTCTCCTTTTGTGGCTGATACTACTCTCCTGTAGGCAATCAACTGCACGTATCCTTGAGCTCGAACCACTTCAGGTCTTTCTGGCTGGAGCCCATTAACTTAACCAATCATGTCCTTTCGGTGTTACCAAGTATGTCCTTACCTCATAAGTTCCATCAAAGAAGGCGAGAACATCTTGCTGTGTTGTCGACTGTGGAAGATCCTTCATTACCACAACAGTAGGACAGGAATGCGCATAGTAGTTACTCTGTGGTGAGACTGGAGGACTGGGGTACCAGTACAGAATGGGTTGGTTCATGTAATACGGGTGCGTGGCAGCGGGCCTCTGGGCTGCCGTGGCCGTGGGTACCGTTGCGGCTTGCGGCATGGTCGGACTAATGGCAGTGGGTGGCACCGGCGATGTTGCTGTCATGGTCGGATGAGCGATTTGGGGCTGCTGGATGCCGAGCTGCTGCATGTAGGGGTTCAGATTGGCAGTCATCTGGGGATACGACGTCGGTACTGTCGGGATAGGAGTACCTGCTGGAACAAACAAAATCAGGCAATGGTTTTATAGATGTGTTCATCAGAAAGGGTTTTTTAAAAACTCTTTAATTATTACCTCCAGATGTTTTCGGGCAAAACCCAAAGGGAAGGAGGGAGTTTTCGCAAAGTCCCCGAAACGCCAACGCGAACGCCAAACCCATTGTTCGATGCACCGGAGAGAGCACCGAACAAAAGGACAGATGTTAATTCGCGTTGGCGTTTCGGGGGCTTTGCGAAAACTCTATAATGTTTCAGATCTTCAGAAATCCGCTCGGGTTTTTCAGAAAACCAGTACCGGTGTAAGGGTTTTTCACGGTGATGAAGACCCTTTTCACCCGGTGGGGTAAAAGGCTTTTAAGAGTTGCATATCTCAGCTATGCCGTTGTTTTTCTGAGGACGTTTTTTGCCATAATAATGTAGTATCATTCTTTCTTTTCAAGGAAATGACTTCATTCAAGGTGCCGAACACCATGGTAGACCAGCTAAGAGAAACGTCAGGGATTTAAGGGTATGTAAATACAGTACAGGACCTTCATGTAAGCCTACTGCAGATGGCGAAAACCAGTGAAAGTGATAATGGCAAGCATGAATAAATCTATGAGATCTTGGGGGGCGAACTTTTTTCCTAACCGATATACATGTACATGTATCCATTACGACCAACTTTTTTTCCTAACCTATATAGCAAACGATGACCCTAATCCTAATCTTCATCCTAATCCTAATACTACTCCCAACACCAACCCTGACGCTAACCCTAACCCTTACACTTACCTAACCATTAACCCACCATTCACTTCGTTTCGTTACGGATATACCGGTTAGGAATCTATATCGGTTAATAGGAAAAAAATCTGCAGGCGGGGGTAATGCTTACCTGGGGACAGCATCTGTCGTGGATTATGAATGATAGCCTGTTGAAGAGCCGGTTGGTGTGCAGGCAAGGCCGGCGGCGTGGGGGATGATGACAAACCCTTGGCCAAAATCATGTTCATGTCGTCTCCAGAGCATTGGATCACCTCGATATAGCGTTTTTTGTTGCCAAGGATCATGTATTTCTTATGTCGGTTGATGGCGGCCGACTCGGCTGCAAGTTCGGAATTCATTTGGATAAATGCTTCGCCGGAGAAGCAGCCCTGGAATTAAGAGAGAAACAAGATTCTTCATGACTGTGGAATCAAAAGAGGAGGAGCCACAAATTTGAAGGAATTTGATGAGACTGACAAGAGTGAGGTTTCGCAAATCTGACGAAACACGAAGTACGAAATACGAAATTCAACTTCATTTCCTGGACCCAATGTATTTCTGGAGATGGTTGGTACCACAAATGTCTCTGCTGCCAGTGCGTCTTTTAGCATGTCATGTGAAACCGAAAGAGTTATGGTCCATCTTGAATTTTTAAATTTCCACTTCGTATCTACGAAGTGGAAACGAAAGATAAATTTCAAAGTTTAATATACATGTACACCGTAACTCTATTGTTCTAACGTCACACACTAAAAGACGCTCTTGCAGAAGGCCATATTTGTGGTACCACCAACCATTTTTTGAAATACATTACGTCATGGAATTGAAGTCCAGTTTCGTATTTCGTACTTCGTTTTTTGTCAGATTGAGAAACCTCCCTATTATCAACAGCAACGCACTAAGTCACTGTGACATCATGTTTTGAGTGATCACGAAATAATACAATGTTCTAACCTGTTGTGTGGCTGGGGCAGGGTATCCCGGAATGACTGGAGGCGGCGCGTTGTACACCATGTGAACACCGTGGAAGACGATATTTCGGGAATGTTCACCAAGGAATGTCAAGATATCTGACACCGAGGCTTCAAATGGAAGACCTCGTAGCCGGATGCAGTCTCTTGCATTTCCACATATAATGGCCTGCTGCGGTGCAATCTGCGGGAAGATCTGAGGAATCTGGCTGATCAGAGGTTGGGAACCGTTTGTGTCACTTTGGCTGGTACCCTCTGCAGTGTTGTTGAGCACCTGAAATTAAAAAAAAAAGTTGATTAGACATCGCTGAGAATGGGTACGAAAGCGTCGAGGAACGTGCCGCAACAGCAAGTGAATTGGGGGGGGGGGGGGNTCAACTTCATTTCCAGGACCTATTTCTGGAGATGGTTGCTACCACAAATGTCCCTGATTCCAGTGCGTCTTTTAGCATATCATGTAAGGGAGTTATGGTTGATCTTGAATTTTTAAATTTCAACTTCGTATCTACGAAGTGAAAACGAAAGATAAATTTCAAAGTTTAATAGACACCGTAACTCTATCGGCCTAACGTCATACGCTAAAAGACGCTCTTACAGCAGGCGATATTTGTGGTACCAACCATCTCCTGAAATACATTACGTCATGGAAATGAAGTCCAATTTCGTATTTCGTACTTCGTGTTTTGTCAGATTTGCGAAATCGCGCTAGTGGCCTATCTACCAACGCGAACGAGTGTCTTGGCCGTCACTCTAACAAAGGGTATCTTCCTCTGAATATACGGTAGTAGAATTAAAGTAGTTGGCGACTTTTTGATAAGTTGCACGAATTTTACCTGTTGCACCTCTGCCGTCGTGCTCTTAAAAAGCTCTATGTATCTGGTTCCGATGCACTGCTTGTGTTTCATCAGAGCCTTGTTGGCTTCCTCTTCGTTCGGGAACAGCACGAACGCGTCTCCAGTGCTCCTCCCGTCCGGGTGACGCACGAACAGGACACCCTCCTCCCCGTCAAGAACATCGCACAAGATTTCACCAGTCAGGAAGAAGTTTAACTGTCAAAAAATAAGAAAGAGAAAACATTGGAACGACCGTCACCAAGGCAACCAAAGCACGCATTGATACATACTTAACCTGTTACTACACATGTATTTGGTTCCGCATCCTTTGCAATACGTATCCCTGCACCCAACTTCCGGTACCCGGTACCCTCTCTGGACTATTTCCAAATCCGCCTTCCGGCAAATGGAGTTTTTTCAAGCCACCGGAACCTACAAACTCAGGTTTAAGAAAGTAACCCGGGATCAGGGTTGGGACACGAGGAAATATTCCGTCTCCATACAAAGGGACCACTCTCACCACCGCTCGCTGTAGACTTTCTCCAGGAATGGGAAGGAACCACAATTTTTTTCCCTTGTAGCATCTCAAAAATCACAGCAAAGAAAATGAGAACCCCTGAGCACTAAATAGGTCACAAAGTCACGTGTCCATTGGAACTGAGGTCTGCGCATGTGCTACTCTGTGGAGCTGCAGCTGATAGGCTGAATATCGATCATCTTATGCAGAACGTCGTTGCTGATTGGCTACTTTATCATCGTTTATGAAACGGCGTAGCTTATTGGCTGGCATATTTCTCGTCTGTTGCAAAATGGCAGAATAGTCGCCGGATGTGAATTGGCCAATTAGAAGCCGAGAGAAGAGAAACTCCGTCCAAATCTTGAAGGGAAAATGAAGGAAGCCGCAGCGCAGCGAATTGTTATAAATGTACTTATTCAAGAAGGTGTTATTGACCTCTAGGAGGCTGAGAAGCAATTTGCCCTGCACTTGTTATGATACACAATAAAACCTTAGCCAGATACACCGTACGATTGCCTAAACCCGACTACAAGACGACGCCCTTCGCGTCCCCTTCGCCGAAGTGTAAATGTCAAAAAAGCAAAGACCGCAATGAAACAACAATAGTCCTTTAGTACGATGAGTATAGCAGTAGTAGAGTGGTATATATATATAGTTGTGTACACAAAACTTCAACCATAGAGAAAAACGTAGAGATATAATATGGAATATGGATTAATATGATGAAACTATACATTGAAGGACCGAAACCTGTGTCTCCCTCGGCTCTCTAAACATTTAAACAACACTATAGCAGGCTATGCTATTTAAGGTGCGGTTAATAGGGGCAAACTGACGCAAACCTTTAAGAGGAGAAAAACCAATTTGCCAAAATTAGCTGTTATGTGATATACGGAACTCAGAACACCATCCTAGACCATACCCTGTAAACCGGTCGTTCGATCACCATCCCGACTCGACTTAGGAATCTCGCACCCAGATTTTAAGACATACTTGTGTAACATACACTGGTGGACAGAAATATTAGGACACTTTCCAAATTCTAAGTCATTTTCCTCTTTTGCCTTCCTTTTGTCTCTAACCTTGGTTATTTTTGTTATTAATCAGAACATTTTTACCTTGGCAAGTGAGTTATATAATCCCATGAGGTTACCCATGCCAAAGGCTATTGACATGGGGTTGCTGATATATGAATAAGAAAGACAATCATGATGTGCTTTGTCCATTCCTGTCATCTCCAATAGCTTTAGCCTTTGAATTTGAGAGGTTTGAATGGCATTCATCATAATTATCTTTCTTATTCATATATTAGCAACCCCTTGTCAATAACCTTTGGCATAGACAATCTCATCGGATTATATAACCCACTTGCCAAGGCAAAAATGCTCTCATCAATACGAAAAATAATGTATCGTTGTATGTATCGTTGGAAGCTTCATAACCCTTTAAGGGTCTTAAGCTTATACTATGGTATGGAGTCCACGACAGGCTACTGTCCACCTGTGTGGGGTCTTTTACTTGCCCTGGCATAGACACTCAGGTACAAGGGACCACGGCTTTCAGTCTCATCCGACAGACCCTAAATTGGTTCACAACTTTTTTTCACAACTTGTATGTGTCCTGGCCGGGGATCGAACCCACGCACCGACCCTGTTAGAATTGAAAGTCAAGCGTGTTAGACCACTCGACCACCGGACCAGGACAAAATTTGTGGTTAGAGACAAAACGAAGGGAAAAGAGGAAAATGGTTTAGAGTTTTGAAAGTGTCCTAATATTTCTGTCCACCAGTGTATAAAGATGTCTAGTCGACTAATAAGGACACCAGGTTGACCTCGGCTCTCAGTCTCACACCATGGTCTCTTCTTGCGTATATGACCGAGGTATGTTGGCCTGGGGACGAGAATAGGTCGAGTTTTGTATGGTGACGAGCGCCCTCTATTACCAAGTATTGGAAAGGTCCCCTCCCACACTCTGTCACTTACCCGTCTCTCAGTTTACTTTCATGTGTTCCAGAAAATATTACCTGGCTGAAATAACAGCATAGCTGTGAGGCATACAGCTTGAAACCTTACCCATGGCCCTCTTCGCCCACCCCGACCCCCTGGGAGACAGGAATAGGATCGCAGCAGCCAGCCCCCCTCCCCCCAACCTACCCAACCTACCCACCCACCCACCCACCCACCCACCCACTACACACATGCGCACTTCATGTTCATATCACCATCACACTAAAGAATGATGTAGAAATGAAACCTAGCGATGGATATGCTCTAACGTAATGAAACTTAATGATAATACGGAGGTTTAGAAATCCAACGATAAACGTAAACGTTGACGACAACGTTATTTTTGTACCGAAAATGCTATATAAAATCTGGTTAATGTGTAGTATGAAAAATAACGTTGTCGTAAAGTTTACGTTTATCGTTTGATTTCTAAACCTCCCTTTTGTTTCATGCAGAACTGATAAAAACAGAAAGAGCAACTGAAACTCTTGTCCGATGTGACTTTTTTGACCATTCATCGTACCCCATCCGCAATAGCGCAGTGGGCAAGAAATTGGGCCGATGGCCCAAATGTGATCTTATCCGATTACGGAGAAGTTGGTCGTAGGGGTTTCTTAAAGGGAGTTAACCACGGCAGTCAAAAATGCATAAGAATAATTTCGCGGCCCACGAAATTCACAATTTCAAAATTATGAACTTTCGTATTTTAGCGGATTACATCCCTAGAAAGCCAAGATCTGCAGTTCACCGTAGCAAAGCCACAACAGTTGTGGGAGTATGCTCTTAATAGGCAATAAATTCCCGATGCGACTACTGTAATTGATTCAAGATGGCGGCGTTTGATTCTCTTTTCAGACACCTTGACTGGCACGACCAGTTTGCCACAGTATGCATGAGGTGACTCTTTCTCCCTCCCCACCTTGGTAAGACTGGTGTCCTGTCCAACCTATATATAGCCAGTGGTAACACCGAGGCTGGACTGATACTATATCGAAACAAAAATGGCCGCCATACTTTCATCACTTGAGAAGTTCAACGTGCAGTTATAGCGTAACTAGCCCTTCATCAGGTAAGGTAACATGCTTCAACTCATTCTTTTATGTGCAGCAACACTCACAATGCCTAAATTGGTAACTTAGACCATTCAAATAGATAGATTTGAACTGTCTTGTCGAGCATGCATATACGACGTTGCCTAAAGGTCAAAGGTTACGTCGGCGGTCGCGCGATACAAAACCTAACGCATACTGTTTGGCTTTAAAAGAGCCCCTAAATAATCATTAACAATTATTCCATGCCCCATTTTAACTGGGATTTAGGGACTTTAACATCTTTACATGTACGTATATTCCAAGGTTTCGCCCATCAACGCAACATGACCGTCAATTTGGCTCAAACCTGCATTTGAATCATTTGGCAACAAGACACTAAATCGATGTTTTCTCTACCGTTTTCTTAACCTAACCCTGGTCAAAGAAATAAACTGTAACTTCTAAGAAAATGTCAAAGGAGTGAGAATTGGGGAAATTCACATTTAAAACAAATCTATAAAAATGTAAATCAAATAATTATAATCCGAACTACATGTTGGTAAACTTGAATAGAATTTGTCAAAAATATATATCGATTTGAAAACCTACCACTTGTTCTGCTGTGGCAGTGTATGGCAGTCCGCGCATGCGCACGATGGTCTGATCATGGCAGTTGTTCCGGGACAGAAATGCTTGGGCTTCAGAGTTGTTTCCTGGAAAGAAGGAGTTTTTTTTCAAGGAAGGATTTCAAATTCTGATAGACGCTATAAGGTTTTTACAGGTTTCAACAGATTCCACCGTTGCTGCAAAGATGTTATGTGATATCTATTGTATTGACTGGTGAAAAATCCTGTTTAATCAGCTCAATAGGGAGGTTTAGAAATCAAACGATAAACGTAAACTTTACGACAACGTTATTTTTCATACACATTAACCAGATTTTATATTGCATTTTGGTTACAAAAACAACGTTGTCGTTAACGTTAACGTTTATCGTTTGATTTCTAAACTTCCCTACTGTTTCCCGATGAGCCAATAGCGAGAGGTGTTTTCTATAGCACGTATACAACTCTCCAATCAGAAACAAGAAATCCTGTTTCACCGATGTTCTTGTCTCGGCTGAGCCAATTACAATTGGTGTTTCTAGAGACGCCGATCCTGTCAATGAAATATTGTCTGCCTACCTCCAGCAACGTTGACGAAATCTTTTCCGGAGGCTTTGTAGACTTCAATGTATCTCTGCTTCAGATGATGTTTGTGTTTTCTCAGGGCAAGGTCACGGTGCTCCTTAGAATCGAATCTGATCAGCGCCTCACCGTTACGTCGGCCTTGTTTGCTCAGGCATAGAGCTACACCACCCCTACGACGAAACAACACAACAGATGTAGTAGTGGTAAAAAGGATAGTTCAAGACTCTCTCGGAAATAGCTCGTGAATCGACTCAGCTCATTTCTTTCGTTTTTTAGCGCCAGCTTTTCGCAACAAAAAAGATACGTCCATCGTAATCAGAGAAGAAGCCATCAAAGTATCATTTTTTCTGTTTGATAATTCTGTTCTTGCTAGTGGTAACATGATTATAAGTTGATCTGTACACGACACGGTGACAAAGAAACCCAACAGAAGCCGTCGTCTGCTATTCCTACAGACGCCATCAGTTGTTGTTGCTGGTTGCTAATCGGAAGTCGCTAAGAATATCATGATTTCATTCGTTCAGTATACCTGAGACCATCCTGTAATAGGATCTAATGCCCCTCGATATGTGATGTCCCCAACAATACATTTACGGATTAAGCGGCACCATGAATAGAACTCCAGAGAGACCACCGTTTTGAGGCCAGGGACCTTATTCACCAAGCTCCCGTAACTTACGGGAGTACGCAAACTATTGTCCTTTTGCGGACAACATATTGTTCACTATCAGCCTGACAAAGGATTTACGTACCCTTAAAGTTACGGGTGCTTTGTGAATAAGGTCCCAGTTCACTTGCTTTTTGTACCGTGAAAAGGCCATGCGACGTTTACCATCCTTCCCTTTTAATCGTACAAAAGGTAAGTGAACTGGGGTCATATTTATGAAGCCTTCGCAACTTTGCGTTCACGCAAATCTATTGTTTGGCTGCACATGCCATTGTTCACTGACTGCCTTACAATATATTTGCGTGAACGCAAAGTTGCGAAGGCTTTATAAATATGGCCTCTGGCCTCGAACCGACTCCGTGTATATAGGGCTACAGTATAAAGGGACACTTTGCATAAAGCCAGTTTGCTGCTTGCAACCGTTGGCGAATCATTGTTTGAGTAGCTACATAAATGGTTTACTTCATATTTTTTGACTTAGCGGTGCCTGGAGAGAATGGATTGATGTTAGAGACCTACATCACACACTGCTTAAGCCTAGGTCACAAATGCACCGGGCCCCGTACGATTTTCCCCACCCAGCGGCTTGCTGCGGATTTTAGAGACTGAAACTCGGATATAAGATGAATCATACCGAAATCGCCTTAATAGATAGGCGGAAAGTAGGCTGGATCAAACTGGGCACCGTAGAAATTGGCCAAAATATCTGTTTTTACTCGCCGTACGGGCCCCGGAGTGGATATGTGACTGGGGCTTTAGGTTGCTACTACATGTACATCTGCATGTACATTACAGCCAGAAAATTCTATTATTTTCAGACTCTCATAACATTTTGAAAATGGGTTGCTTTTTTGGTGGACATACTGTATTGTCATGTTTGTATCCTGTGATATTTTCCCCATCCATTTCTTTTTGACAATAAGTTGTATGTATAGCCTGCGCTACCTCACGGCAAATAAAGACTGTTTGATCAGCGGTTTCCATGGTGGGCAATATCGCCGGCTTTTCTATCGGCTCCCGAGACAAAGGGATATTTCCTATATAAAAATGACGAACAATGATGTATGCACAGCTTGTTGCATATGTCGAATATGAATCACCACTGTTCCATAATATGTAGATGACTCTTCTATCGATTTTACTTCTCGCTTGTGCAACAGGTGTGCACACAATTCCATTTCAAGTTAACCCATTAGAACCAGCGGATTTTTAAAAAAGTTCCATCTGTAACCCGCAGGATGTTTTCCGCACGACAAATTTACATTTAGTAAAAGTTTAGTTTACACCTCTTTGGCTAGAGGGCAGGCTATGTAAGTGATGGCCCGCAGCCGGTGGATTGGGGCGTTTTGGGTTATGGCAGGTCGGGCGGGTTGCGGCGTTATTGGTCCTGAAGGGTTAAAGGGACAGGTATTGCCACTTTTTGTCGACAGCCGGCGTTACCGGCGGTGATTGCGTCATTCTCCAATACACAAAAAACTGTAGTTTTTCCTTTCGCCCCAGTGCTGGAGAATGTATGATGCATAGGCCTACGTGACCAAGATTTCAGAACTGTATTACCCCTGATCACTGAGAACTTCAACTTTTTCTTTAAAATGTGATGAAAGTGTCCTGTTTTTCATGCAAAATACTAATTAGGAACGAGAGTTACTCTACATGGGGCGAGGTTGATAAGCGGCAGTTTAACGTTGTCAATAGAGTCTCCCTCAACGCGGGTATGTTTAGCACAGGACAGGGAAGGAATACTGAATGAATGCGTTGATCGTAAACTACTGAGTACGACTCTCGAAAATACTGGAATGATACGCCATACTGCTGCTGTGACACACCGATGAGACCTTTGGGTAGCATGCCACTTTGAAAAACGTTGAAACGTTGAAAACACTTTCGTCACTGGAGGAATCTGAGTTGTGATCCTTGGGAAAACGGAAAAAGCTATGCACTTGCAAATTGCAGGGATTATTTGTTGTGCTGTATACAGAATAATCGCTGCAATTTGCAGCTTCATAGCTTTCTCCATTTTCTCAAGGATCACAACTCAGTTTCCTCAAGTGACGAAAATGAACAGCCCCTTTGTATATCGAGACATTTTCCGCGCACTGAATTCTCAGAGTCGAATATTATACAAATTCGTGATTAAGTCAAAGGTTTGGGAGTTGATATTTTATATGATTTCCAGTTTGTACAGAGGTCCTAAACACATCTGATGACAAAATTGATTCGACACACGAGACAAAATCGATTGCCTAGCTCATGACAATTTTCAGAATCCGCAAAAATGTTGGGGTGAGTAGTTCAGGATTTCATCACACACGGCGACACTTGTCGACAACGTACCGTCGGAGACGATATATAATATACATGAAACATGGTACATGTATATTGTTGTACTCCCATGGTTGGGCGTTTGTTGGTACTGCCCACAAATAGGGAGGTTTCGCAAATCTGACGAAAAACGAAGTACGAAAGACGAAATTGGACTTCATTTCCATGACGTACAGTACGTTGCACAATTGACCTCCCTTCCGCGGCGCGCACCACCCGCGTACCACATGCAGCGTCATTCTCGTACCATCCTCGTATCTTCCTAGGACGTGGCGCGGCGTCATGGAAGGCATGCAGTGAAGACGTAACGTCATTCACCCGACGTCACGCAACAGAGACGCGTGACGTACCCGTACCATCCGCGATTAACTGAAGGTTACCTTCCGCGCCACGTCCGAGGAAGGTACGCGGATTCTGGGAGGTCAATTGTGCAACGTACTGTAATGCAGGGCCTATGGTTGGTACCAAAATATCGCCTGCTGCAAGAGCGTCTTTTAGCGTATGACGGACGTTAGACCGATAGAGTTACGGTGATCTTTCGTTTCCACTTCGTAGATAGGAAGTGGAAATTTAAAAATTCAAGATGCACCATTAACTCTCTCGGTCTTACATGACATGCTAAAATACGCACTGGCAGCAGGGACATTTGTGGCACCAATAACCATCTCCAGAAATACATTAGGTCCTGGTAATGAAGTTGAATTTCGTACTTCCTGTTTCGTCAGATTTTGGAAACCTCACCAATACCGTAGTTTTCATGACAGAGAAGACTCCTTGCCCCGCGGCAGCCGTAAATTAAAAGCGAACACCTGACCGTTTCACCGACAGGCTGCGTTTAACACAAACGGCTAACAGTTTTAAAACGTAACCATATTCAATTCACCGTTAATTAAATTGATAAATATTTTGTTGTAACCTGTGAAAGTTTTATGAGGGTGCAATTCATTTATTGAAGAGACTAATAAATATTTTCATTGGATACCCATCATCAAGTATGGGAAGTAAACGACAGTAATTAAGCTGGTACATGTAGTTTGCATTATATACGGGCGAATACCCAATATTCATTACTAATTATTCTGCCTACATGTATATTAACTAAACTGAAGCGCGTATGAGCGCTTTTGTATGAAAATGAGAACAGTGCCTTGTATGCTAGACTATGCAACCAGGGGCACCTGTTCTTGTTCAAGAGCTACGGGTGTATGTAAATTTCAACAGATAAGGGCGGATGAAAATGGCGCAGTGGAATTGCAAATTTTCTTGTGTGTCATATCGGGGATGTAAATCATAGTTTAATGAAAGATAGCCTACCCTACGGCGAGAATACAGAAGCAAATCCCCGGTATCGCAGTGATGTGAGCAAAGAAAATCACCTTTTATCAATTGTTATATCATTTTTTGCAGGATTTTTGGTCAATGTGGACCAAACATGTTCGATACTTTCGCTTTGTCACCCAGCGCAGGGCCGTATGCACCAACGAAGATAAATTAGCTGTTATGTGATATACGGAACTCAGAACACCATCCTAGACCATACCCTGTAAACCGGTCGTTCGATCACCATCCCGACTCGACTTAGGAATCTCGCACCCAGATTTTAAGACATACTTGTGTAACATACACTGGTGGACAGAAATATTAGGACACTTTCCAAATTCTAAGTCATTTTCCTCTTTTGCCTTCCTTTTGTCTCTAACCTTGGTTATTTTTGTTATTAATCAGAACATTTTTACCTTGGCAAGTGAGTTATATAATCCCATGAGGTTACCCATGCCAAAGGCTATTGACATGGGGTTGCTGATATATGAATAAGAAAGACAATCATGATGTGCTTTGTCCATTCCTGTCATCTCCAATAGCTTTAGCCTTTGAATTTGAGAGGTTTGAATGGCATTCATCATAATTATCTTTCTTATTCATATATTAGCAACCCCTTGTCAATAACCTTTGGCATAGACAATCTCATCGGATTATATAACCCACTTGCCAAGGCAAAAATGCTCTCATCAATACGAAAAATAATGTATCGTTGTATGTATCGTTGGAAGCTTCATAACCCTTTAAGGGTCTTAAGCTTATACTATGGTATGGAGTCCACGACAGGCTACTGTCCACCTGTGTGGGGTCTTTTACTTGCCCTGGCATAGACACTCAGGTACAAGGGACCACGGCTTTCAGTCTCATCCGACAGACCCTAAATTGGTTCACAACTTTTTTTCACAACTTGTATGTGTCCTGGCCGGGGATCGAACCCACGCACCGACCCTGTTAGAATTGAAAGTCAAGCGTGTTAGACCACTCGACCACCGGACCAGGACAAAATTTGTGGTTAGAGACAAAACGAAGGGAAAAGAGGAAAATGGTTTAGAGTTTTGAAAGTGTCCTAATATTTCTGTCCACCAGTGTATAAAGATGTCTAGTCGACTAATAAGGACACCAGGTTGACCTCGGCTCTCAGTCTCACACCATGGTCTCTTCTTGCGTATATGACCGAGGTATGTTGGCCTGGGGACGAGAATAGGTCGAGTTTTGTATGGTGACGAGCGCCCTCTATTACCAAGTATTGGAAAGGTCCCCTCCCACACTCTGTCACTTAAACCCACCCACTACACACATGCGCACTTCATGTTCATATCACCATCACACTAAAGAATGATGTAGAAATGAAACCTAACGATGGATATGCTCTAACGTAATGAAACTTAATGATAATACGGAGGTTAAGAAATCCAACGATAAACGTAAACGTTGACGACAACGTTATTTTTGTACCGAAAATGCAATATAAAATCTGGTTAATGTGTAGTATGAAAAATAACGTTGTCGTAAAGTTTACGTTTATCGTTGGATTTCTAAACCTCCCTTTTGTTTCATGCAGAACTGATAAAAACAGAAAGAGCGACTGAAACTCTTGTCCGATCTGACTTTTTTTTTACCATTCATCATACCCCATCCGCAATAGCGCCTTGGGCAAGAAATTGGGCCGATGGCCCAAATGTGATCTTATCCAATTACGGAGAAGTTGGTCGTAGGGGTTTCTTAAAGGGAGTTAATCACGGCAGTCAAAAATGGCATAAGAATAATTCCGCGGCCGACGAAATTCACAATTTCAAAATTACGAAATTTCGTATTTTAGCGGATTACATCCCCAGAAAGCCAAAATCTTCAGCTGACCTTAGCAAAGCCACAGCAATATCCTTTTTTTTAGTAGGCAATAAATTCCCGATGCGAGTACTGTAATAGATTCAAGATGGCGGCGTTTGATTCTCTTTTCAGACACCTTGACTGGCACGACCAGTTTGCCACAGTATGCATGAGGTGACTCTTTCTCCCTCCCCACCTTGGTAAGACTGGTGTCCTGTCCAACTTATATATAGCCAATGGTAACACCGAGGCTGGACTGATACTATATCGAAACAAAAATGGCCGCCATACTTTCATCACTTGAGAAGTTCAACGTGCTGTTATAGCGTGACTAACCCTTCATCAAGTAAGGTAACATGCTTCAATTCATTCTTTTATGTGTAGCACCACCCTCCATGCCTAATTGGTAATTTTAGACCATTCAAATAGAGATATTTGAACAGTCTTTCGAGCATGAATATACGACGTTGCCTAAAGGTCAAAGGTTACGTCGGCGGTCGCAAGATCCAAAACCTAACGCATACTGTTTGGCTTTAAAAGAGCCCCTAAATAATCATTCACAATTATTCCATGCCCCATTTTAACTGGGATTTAGGGACTTTAACATCTTTACATGTACATGTACGTATATTCCAAGGTTTCGCCCATCAACGCAACATGACCGTCAATTTGGCTCAAACCTGCATTTGAATCATTTGCCAACAAGACACTAAATCGATGTTTTCTCTACCGTTTTCTTAACCTAACCCTGGTCAAAGAAATTAAACTGTAATTTCTAAGAAAATGTCAAAGGAGTGAGAATTGGGGAAATTCACATTTAAAACAAATCTATAAAAATGTAAATCAAATAATTATAATCAGAACTACATGTAGGTAAACTTGAATAGAATTCGTCAAAAATATATATCAATTTGAAAACCTACCACTTGTTCTGCTGTGGCAGTGTATGGCAGTCCGCGCATGCGCACAATGGTCTGATCATGGCAGTTGTTCCGGGACAGAAATGCTTGGGCTTCAGAGTTGTTTCCTGGAAAGAAGGAGGTTTTTTTAAAGGAAGGATTTCAAATTCTGAAAGACGCTAGGGCTATCAGGTTTTTTACAGGTTTCAACATTTTCCCACCGTTCCTGCAAATATATCATGTGCTATCTATTGTATTAGCGAGGTCTCGCAAATCTGACGAAACACGAAGTACGAAATACGAAATTCAACTTCACTTCCAGGACCTAATGTATTTCTGGAGATGTTTGGTACCACAAATGTCCCTGCTGCTAGTGCGTATTTTAGCATATCATGTGAGATCGAGAGAGTTTTGGTAGTGCATCTTGAATTTTTATATTTCCACTTCCTTGATACGAAGTGGAAACGAAATATAAATTTCAAAGTTTAATATACACTGTAACTCTACTTGTCTAACGTCATACGCTAAAGGACGCTCTTTGACCAGGCGATATTTGTGGTACCAACCATCTCCTGAAATACATTACGTCATGGAAATGAAGTCCAATTTCGTATTTTGTGTTTCGTCAGATCTGCGAAACCTCACTATTGACCAGTGAAAATCCTGTTTAGGTCATTGTTTCCCGATGAGCCAATAGCGAGACGAGTTTTCAAAAAATAGGTACAACTCTCCAATCAGAAACAAGAAATCCTGTTTCACCGATGTTCTTGTCTTGGCTGAGCCAATTACAATTGGTGTTTCAGGAGACGTCGATCCTGTCAGTGAAATACTGTCTGCTCTTTGTACATGTACCTACCTCCAGCAACGTTGACGAAATCCTTTCCGGAGGCTTTGTAGACTTCAATGTATCTCTGCTTCAGATGATGTTTGTGTTTTCTCAGAGCAAGGTCGCGGTGTTCCTTAGAATCGAACCTGATCAACGCCTCGCCGTTACGTCGGCCTTGTTTGCTCAGGCATAGAGCTACACCACCCCTACGACGAAACAACACAACAGAATGATGTAGTAGTGGTAAAAAGGATGTATGGGACCGGTGTGTTTCAAAAAGTGTTCCGCCCGACACCAGAAAATTTTCACCATTCTTTTGTCTACTGGTGAAAGGCTGTTTCTTGAAACTCCACAATACTCAGACCTAGGTATCATGGAGCTCTAAATTATGGCACTGCAAACTAATTGATCTATTAACCCTTTAAAGTCTGACAGCAGAAAGTAGTTTTGGTGTCGGACGGAACGACAGATTTTGCTGGTAAGCTCAATGTTTTTTTGATACCCTCCTTTAAATGAGTGTACACCGTACATCCCAGATAGAGAAACTAATAGTTAAAGGTCTATATATTATCAAATAATACATTTGATTTTTGGAAAATCAATGGC
The DNA here is from genome assembly GCA_002633025.1 of Notospermus geniculatus. Taxonomy (NCBI): domain Eukaryota; kingdom Metazoa; phylum Nemertea; class Pilidiophora; order Heteronemertea; family Lineidae; genus Notospermus; species Notospermus geniculatus. Next base: position 70,059 of record NMRB01002236.1, read on the forward strand.
ACAAATCTTTGTGATCACTTTAAAGTTAAATTTTGCCCCATTTTCTTGGGTGACCAATTCTGAAACAAACCCGTATGTAGTGCAAGACACTACAGAGTTAGTTCGCAAAGCCCCCGAAACGCGCTCTCTTCGTGACATCGAACAATGGGTTGGGCGTTCACGTTGGCGTTTCGGGGGCTTGGCGAAAACTCCCTACTCTCGGAAATAGCTCGCGAATCGACTCAGCTCATTTCTTTTATTTTTTAGCGCCATCTTTTCGCCACAAAAAAGCTGATGGCAGACGATACGTCCATCGTAATCAGAGAAGAAGCCATCAAAGTATCATTTTTTCTGTTTGGTAATTCTGTTCTTGCTAGTGGTAACATGATTATAAGTTGATCTGTACACGACACGGTGACAAAGAAACCCAACAGAAGCCGTCGTCTGCTATTCCTACAGACGCCATCAGTTGTTGTTGCTGGTTGCTAATCGGAAGTCGCTAAGAATATCATGATTTCATTCGTTCAGTATACCAGACCATCCTGTAATAGGATCTAATGCCCCTCGATATGTGATGTCCCCAACAATACATTTACGGATTAAGCGGCACCATTGAATAGAACTCCAGAGAGACCACCGTTTTGAGGCCAGGGACCTTATTCACCAAGCTCCCGTAACTTACGGGAGTACGCAAACTATTGTCCTTTTGCGGACAACATATTGTTCACTATCAGCCTGACAAAGGATTTACGTACCCTTAAAGTTACGGGTGCTTTGTGAATAAGGTCCCAGTTCACTTGCTTTTTGTACCGTGAAAAGGCCATGCGACGTTTACCATCCTTCCCTTTTAATCGTACAAAAGGTAAGTGAACTGGGGTCATATTTATGAAGCCTTCGCAACTTTGCGTTCACGCAAATCTATTGTTTGGCTGCACATGCCATTGTTCACTGACTGCCTTACAATATATTTGCGTGAACGCAAAGTTGCGAAGGCTTTATAAATATGGCCTCTGGCCTCGAACCGACTCCGTGTATATAGGGCTACAGTATAAAGGGACACTTTGCATAAAGCCAGTTTGCTGCTTGCAACCGTTGGCGAATCATTGTTTGAGTAGCTACATAAATGGTTTACTTCATATTTTTTGACTTAGCGGTGCCTGGAGAGAATGGATTGATGTTAGAGACCTACATCACACACTGCTTAAGCCTAGGTCACAAATGCACCGGGCCCCGTACGATTTTCCCCACCCAGCGGCTTGCTGCGGATTTTAGAGACTGAAACTCGGATATAAGATGAATCATACCGAAATCGCCTTAATAGATAGGCGGAAAGTAGGCTGGATCAAACTGGGCACCGTAGAAATTGGCCAAAATATCTGTTTTTACTCGCCGTACGGGCCCCGGAGTGGATATGTGACTGGGGCTTTAGGTTGCTACTACATGTACATCTGCATGTACATTACAGCCAGAAAATTCTATTATTTTCAGACTCTCATAACATTTTGAAAATGGGTTGCTTTTTTGGTGGACATACTGTATTGTCATGTTTGTATCCTGTGATATTTTCCCCATCCATTTCTTTTTGACAATAAGTTGTATGTATAGCCTGCGCTACCTCACGGCAAATAAAGACTGTTTGATCAGCGGTTTCCATGGTGGGCAATATCGCCGGCTTTTCTATCGGCTCCCGAGACAAAGGGATATTTCCTATATAAAAATGACGAACAATGATGTATGCACAGCTTGTTGCATATGTCGAATATGAGTCACCACTGTTCCATAATATGTAGATGACTCTTCTATCGATTTTACTTCTCGCTTGTGCAACAGGTGTGCACACAATTCCATTTCAAGTTAACCCATTAGAACCAGCGGATTTTTTAAAAAGTTCCATCTGTAACCCGCAGGATTTTTTCCGCACGACAAATTTACCTTTAGTTGAAGTTTAGTTTACACCTCTTTGGCCAGAGGGCAGGCTATGTAAGTGATGGCTCGCAGTCGGTGGATTGGGGCGTTTTGGGTTATGGCAGGTCGGGCGGGTTGCGGCGTTATGGGTCCCTAAAGGGTTAAAAGGCCAGATATTGCCACTTTTTGTCGACAGCCGGCGTTACCGGCTGTGATTGCGTCATTCTCCAATACCGTAGTGTTTCCTTTCGCCCCAGTGTTGGAGAATGTATAATGCATACGTGACCAAGATTTGAGAACTGTATTACCCCTGATCACTGAGAAATTCAACTTTTTCTTTAAAATGTGATGAAAGTGTCCTGTTTTGCATTCAAAATACCTAGGAACGAGAGTTACTCTACATTGGGCGAGGTTGACAACGTTGTCAATAGAGTCTCCCTCAACGCGGGTATGTTTAGCACAGGACAGGGAAGGAATACTGAATGAATGCGTTGATCGTAAACTACTGGTACGACTCTCGAAAATACCAGAATGATTACGCCATACTGCTGCTGTGACATACCGATGAGACCTTTGGGTAGCATGCCACTTTGAAAAACGTCGAAACGTTGAAAGGGGGCTGTTCATTTTCGTCACTTGAGGAATCTGAGTTATGATCCTTGGGAAAACGGAACAAGCTATGCACTTGCAAATTGCAGGGATTATTTATTGTGCTGTATACAGAATAATCGCTGCAATTTGCAGCTTCATAGCCTTCTCCATTTTATCCAGGATCACAACTCAGATTCCTCAAGTGACGAATACGAACAGCCCCTTTGTATATCGAAACATTTCCGCGCACTGAATCTCAGAGTCGAATAATATACAAATAAATGTTTGGGAGTTGATATTTTATATGATTTCCAGTTTGTACAGAGGTCCTAAACACATCTGATGACAAAATTGATTCGACACACGAGACAAAATCGATTGCCTATCTCATGACAATTTTCAGAATCAGCAAAAATGTTGGCGTGAGTAGTTCAAGATTTCATCACAGACGGGGACACCTGTCGACAACGTAGACGATATACATGAAACATGGTACATGTAGGCTATATTGTACTCCCATGATTGGGCGTTTGTTGGTACTACAAGAGCCCAAAAATAGGGAGGTTTCGCAAATCTGACGAAAAACGAAGTACGAAATACGAAATTGGATTTCATTTCCATGACGTAATGTAGGGCCTACGTCAGGAGATGGTTGGTACCAAAATATCGCCTGCTGCAAGAGCGTCTTTTAGCGTATGACGGACGTTAGACCAAGAATACAGTAAGCTCGAGTTTAAACCACCGGTTCATTATGTTTTTAAGCACACCCACAATCCGAAATGGGAGTGAATAAAAACATAACAAGTGTTATGCTAAATGGCTGGAATGAGGCCAAAAACAGAAGTAGATCAGACAAGGGTCAGTTTCACCCTAGGCCTTATAACCAACTATTCATTCCAGCACGGGGGTGTGATTGGACTAGCGATTCCAGCCATTCAGCATAATACTTGTTACCTTTTATTCACTCCCATTTCGGATTGTGGGTGTGCTTATGAACATAACGAACCGGTGGTTTAAACTCGAGCTTACTGTATATAAGTACTTATATATTCTTGGTTAGACCGATAGAGTTATACGGTGATCTTTCGTTTCCACTTCGTAGATAGGAAGTGGAAATTTAAAAATTCAAGATGCACTATAACTCTTTCGGTCTTACATAATATGCTAAATGACGCACTGGCAGCAGGGACATTTGTGGTACCAACCATCTCCATAAATACAATAGGTCCTGGAAATGAAGTTGAATTTCGTATTTCGTACTTCGTGTTTCGTCAGATTTTCGAAACTTCACCATTATGACCGTAGTTTTCAAGACCGGAAAGACTCCTTGCCCGCGGAAGCCGTAAATTAAAAGCGAACACCTGACCGTTTCACCGACAGGCTGCGTTTAACACAAACTGTTAACAGTTTTAAAACGTAACCATATTCAATTCACCGTTAATTAAATTGATAAATATTTCGTTGTAACCTGTGAAAGTTTTATGAGGGCGCAATTCATTTATTGAAGAGACTAATAAATATTTTCATTGGATACCCATCATCAAGTATGGGAAGTAAACGACAGTAATTAAGCTGGTACATGTAGTTTGCATTATATACGGGCGAATACCTAATATTCATTACTAATTATTCTGCTTGCACATATTAACTAAACTGAAGCGCGTATGAGCGCTTTTGTATGAAAATGAGAACAGTGCCTTGTATGCTAAACTATGCAACCAGGAGCACCTGTTCTCGTTCAAGAGCAACGGGTGTATGTAAATTTCACCAGATAAGGGCGGATGCAAATGGCGCAGTGGAATTGCAAATTTTCTTGTGTGTCATATCGGGGATGTTAATCATAGTTTAATGAAAGATAGCCTACCTACGGCGAGAATAGAGAAGCAAATCCCCGGTATCGCAGTGATGTGAGCCAAGAAAATCACCTTTTATTTATTATGCCATTTTTGGCATGATTTTCGGGCAATGTGGACCAAACATGTTCGATACTTTCGCTTTGTCACCCAGCGCAGGGCCGTATGCACCAACGAAGATTATCTTGAACTCAGGTTGAGCTACATCTTTTCTATTGTTCAGGTTTGCCAGAGCATGATGTGACAATGGAAAAGTTGTGGCTCAGCGTGAGTTCCAAGATAATCTTCGTTGATGCATACGGCCTTGAATAGTGAGGTTTCGCAAATCTGACGAAACACGAAGTACGAAATACAAAACTGGGCTTCATTTCTATGACGTAATGTATTTCAGGAGAAGGTTGCTACCACAAATGTCCCTGCCGCCAGTGCGTCTTTTAGCATATCATGTAAGAGCGAGAGTTAGTGCATCTCGAATTTTTAAATTTCCACTTCGTATCTCCGAAGTGAAAATGAAAGATAAATTTTAAAGTTTAATATACACCGTAACTCTATCGGTCTGACGTCATACGCTAAAAGACGCTCTTGCAGCAGGCGATATTTGTGGTACCAACCATCTCCTGAAATACATTACGTCATGGAAATGAAGTCCAATTTCGTATTTCGTACTTAGTGTTTCGTCAGATTTGCAAAACCTCACACTAATATGCAGCTTGTTATGAATTTTGCAATGAACATCAGTATAATCGTCACCTGCAATTAGTAGAGAGTTTTCGCAACCGCCCAGATAGACGTACGACTCTATTTAGTTACGATTTTCTACTGTCTGATTACACCCGAACAAGAGAAGCGTACAGTATATAGTCATTGGGAACGGGCGGTCGCGAAAACTGACTAGAAATGAAACACAGGGCACGTATTCAGGCGACAAAGTTATCAGGAATATTCAAATGTTAATATAAGAGAAGTAATATGGATCTATACTCAAATATCATCCAATACAGCTGCGCCAGACACCTATGGTTATATTAATTGATTTACTACTCAAAATGGATCAAGATGTGATATTTCTATTGTTATTCAATGTGGTCGCCCGATGAAGGTGCAGATAGTGTGAGAACAAGGCAATATGTTGCTATAACCGAGATGGGGATTTGGCCATAGTGGTTTAGGCCGGGGTTAAAGCTGAACTTAATAGATATAAACCCCAAGCGGCAGAGGTAGAAATTACGAACAGCCAAGGCACTTGGAAAAGTTGCCAAATTAACTTCGGTAATTTTATATCACCTATGAATTTACAAAATCCCTTCTGGGGACTCTGCTGCAGGCAATTTTCTGTAAAATCTACTGTATTTTTAACAGTGTAGCATCGAGCTGCACCTGCCCTATTCAATGAAATCATTCTTACTTGGCTATGTTGAGACCCTTGAAGAATCTGGCGATGTCCTGGTCAGATGACTGCCACGGCAGACCTCGGGCTCTGATCACACAATCGTCGTCCACAACATCTGATCGGTTGCTGTAAAGATAAACAGAGAAATTCAACATGATTTTGCGTACATGTATTTCGGAATTCGTGTGCAACCGTCAATTGAACTGAATCAGAATGAAGTTTTGGGCAATAATTAGCCGATTCCCTAAACCTTGAACACGTAAATTCATTCACTGCTTTGGCATCTCAGCTGTAATTGTGTTTATATCGGGTGATTCAAAAAAAACCTTCCGAACTTTAATAAATTTAATAAATTTCTTCGTAATTAACGTAGGACATTGACACTTGGCAGGGACCAAGAAACACACAATCTGAGTTAATTCGCCAAATCTCATTCATCTAGCTTGCAAACTTCCTGAATTATGACAAAAAGTAGTGACAACATTTGATTGGCACGTATCATTTGCAGCTTGTGACTTGCTGGATATTGCATTTTTCAGTCAGTGTGATACTTTTTGTCATAATTTAGGAAGTTTGCTAGTTAGATGAATGAGATTTGGCACATTACCTCAGATTGCGTGTTTCTTGGTCCCTACCAAGTGGCAATGTACGTCATACAAATTGTAAAGAAACTTATTAGGCAGGTTTCGAAATCAAACGATAAACGTTAACGACAACGTTATTTTTGTACCGAAAATGCAATATAAAATCTGGTTAATGTGTAGTATGAAAAATAACGTTGTCGTAAAGTTTACGTTTATCGTTTCATTTCGAAACCTCCGTATTGGGGAGGTTTCGAAATCAAACGATAAACCAAAACTTTACGATAACGTTATTTTTGATACTACTCATTAACCAGATTTTGCATTCCATTTTCGGTACAAAAATAAAGTTGTCGTTAACGTTTACCGGTACGTTTATCGTTTGATTTCGAAACCTCCCTATTAACCCTTAAGATACGGAACGTTTTTTTAATCACTCGATATTGCCTACTTTGTTACCAACGCCAACAAGTCGATGCTTATAGTGTCTCGCCAAAACCACGCCTGTACGGCATGATTGCTCGCGGAAATGCAAACCAGAAAACTGTTGCTCCGGAGAGACCCTAATGATATTTGAAGATGATTCTTCACCGAGTTCATCATCCGGTACCTAATAGCGCTAACAACCCAAAGAGATTTCCTGAAGGAAATCACGGCTTCCACGTCTGGTTGCTACAAAGGGCGGTATGCGCGGGTCGGACTTCAGCCTAAAGTACAGCTGAAGTAGACTTTCTCGATGCTTGAAGCATTGAGAAAAGTCAGACTTTAATGAAAGTCTGGCTGAAGTCTTACCCGAGCATACGGCCCTTAGGCTCCCGTTACATAGAAGTATACGGTATACGAAAATGCCGGTTAACAATGGCTTCACGGTCGTGAATCCTCGGGAAGCCTTTGTTAACTGGCGTTTTTGTATACCGTATACTTCTATGTAAAGGAAGCCTTAGAGTAGAACCTGACTCCAAAACATCACGCACATCGTCGAGGATATAATAACAGAAGTCGTCTCTCGAAAATTTTCGAAAGTTTTCGACCCCAAGAGAGACTACAGAAAAGACTGTCTTTTCTGTAGTCTCTTACTAGAAAGTGCCGGTTGGTGTCGAAAATTTTGGAGAGACGAATTCTGTTACATGTGTATCCAAAAGTAGAGTACAAAAGGCGGCACACAAAATGATTTAAAAATACATGTAACAGAATTCGAAGAGCGGGAACTAGACTCGTGTTGGATCTATGTATGCAGGTGGAATGAGCAACCATCCGGAGTAAAGAAGACCGTGAAGGAGATTTTACCAATATCCGCTAAAGAGGATGGAGATATCGGAATAGACAGTCCATTACAAACATTAAACATTTTTACCCATCGAAGCAAAAATGAGACTTCAAGGAGAAAACCGCTTTCAGAAGACAGCAATCGTTCCGACATTTCACTTGCCAGTTACTGCTCATAGACAAGCGTCCTTGTCTCGCCGGCCGAAAACTGCGCGAACCTAGCCAACGTTCATGTGAATGGTACTTCATCTAATCGAGTTTCTGTTCGAAGGAGACTGGGCTAAAAACCCACACCGCCGCGGAATACCAACAAGTGACGCTCTCATTGGCCTTTTTTTCGCAAGAGAGTAGATCCCTTCGAGAAAGCTGCCGGATACATGATCAACATGCCATTCTTCGTGAAAGGTCTCATTAGCCGCAATTACGCCCTCAATTCGAGCTCGTCTTTTCCAGGTCGGGTCTTCAACTCTGTTGCTCTTCCGGCAAATGGCAAACCGCCGCAGGGATGGAGGGCCGACTATTAGAAGTGCGCTATTTGATGGCAGTCGCACGGAGGGTGCATGACAGGCTTAAAGGGCCTCTAGAGGCAGCTTTTTTAGTGCATACTGATATGATTACTAACAGAGAATTAATGGCATGCGGATCCAACTTGGGCATCATTTTGAAGTAAAATTTCATCAATGTCAAAATTTGATCCACAATTCATGAGTTCATGGTTACTCGCGCCACCTGTTGTATAGTCGCAGTACTGTTAGTAGCCCAATAGCAAGCTGCCTCTAGAGACCCTTTAAAGGAGTACGGTATGCGATTTCTAATGGGTAATTTGACTGCCGACGTAAAGGGAGCCTCCTAGCGGCAGTAACACGAACTATAAAAATTCATTAAAAAATGTACGCAGTAAATCGGGTCATTCGCCGAAACGTAGTTAGTCCCTTAGGTTGGAGAGTGGCGCCGCTTTGTCGAGAAATACCGAGCTCCTTTAATACTGAATTGGGATGTATCCCAAACGCTCTTGCATGCTGGGAGACTAAGTTCCAGAATCTAACGTAAATCAAACACTTCTTGACATATTTCTACGTTGCTTCTAAATCGTTGTTCCAAATCATGAATCAACCAATTCCTTTGCGGCCACGATATTGCCACTCAGCGGCAGGTCCCGGTGTAACGTTTTTCAGTGAGGCCTGTGAGCCTTTTTTATGCGACGGATCCGTCGAGTTGCTTCAAGACGCAATGTCGACCTGAGCCAGGCTTAGCTCTCTGCCAGGTTGTAAACTAAATCTTTCCATCTGAATGGCACGTGGGACATTAAAGCGACCAATGATACATCTGTTTTATTTATGGCTTCTGGCTGTCCATATTGGTCTGAGACGAGAAGATAATGAAAACCGCTTCATCAGTGCTGACAGGAGATTCAAATATCGTTATTACCCATTCATTTATATTCTTGGACAGGTGGAAAGGTAATTAATGTATTCCATCGAAGCATGTCCCACATGTGGAGTCGGTGTTCAAAGATTGATGTAGTAGTAACCTATGGGAAAATGTCTCACCCAGGGACACGACATTCATTATGATGGAGAAAACGGATGACACACTGTTACCTCAATGGGTGAGGGGCCCGACTGCGTTGATTGTGAATTGAGTGAAATCGCCGGATCTTTCTTGATACTGCGTTGTGCCAAAAATTCATATCGCGTACATGTATGAATTTTTGGTTATGCTGATGACACGATTGCCTGCGCCATGACAGAACAGACGGTATCAGGTGAAGAAATAATAATGGTCACGTCGCAAAAGTGAAAATTTGTGCGCTCATGGTGGAACAGGCGGCACTGCGCTCAAATATGACGCTAGACTAACCAATCAGAATCACGCATCCAGTGCGAGGTTGGTTATCTAGGTCAACCTCGTACAGCACACGCTTGCTTCTAATTGGTCAATTTATAGATATGGTTCAGATTTAATTCAATTTCGGGCTTCCGTCTCCAAAAACCAATTTCCGGTGCCCACGGTAGAGATCCAAGTATTAACAAGGACGGGTTTACATAGAGTCTACGGTATACGGACACGCTGGCGAACAAAGGTCCCTTTGTTAGGCCACTGTTCGCCAGCGTGTCCGTATATTGTATACCTCTATGTAAACTCGGCCTTAGGGTGAGTTTACATAGAGGTATAGACCTACGGTATACGGACACGCAGACGAACAAAGGTTTCATGGTAGTGAACCCTTTATTGGGCCATTGTTCACTAGCGTGTACGCATACCGTAAACCTCTAGGTAAACCCAGCCATAGGGACTGGTACTCACTCAATCAACAGTTTTAAAGCATCTCAAACTGATTACAGTGGGTGCAACCAATGCCAAATTAGATGAACATCATTCGATTGGCCGTAGGCTGACATTCCAGCAGCCCCGTCACTCCTGTCAAGGGAACTATGTTGTTAGACCCTGTCAATAATATTAATTGAATCTGTCACTATTGATTCATCAGAGCAGCCGCCTTCATTAATTCAATCAGTGTTTTTATATGAATACACATCTAACAAGACGAGGGGGAGAGGCTGCACGACATTTTATATGGTTATCCCGCGAAATTAACCCGGGTATATTTGATATACTTCGTGGTGTCGAATAAACGTGTGCCTTAATGCCAGTCTCGGGCAGCCAGCCGNCGTAGATGTATGAATTTTTGGTTATGCTGATGACACGATTGCCTGCGCCACGACATAACAGACGGTATCAGGTGAAGAAATAATAATGGTCATGTCGCAAAAGTGAAAATTTGTGCGCTCATGGTGGAACAGGCGGCACTGCGCTCAAATATGACGCTAGACTAACCAATCAGAATCACGCATCCAGTGCGAGGTTGGTTATCTAGGTCAACCTCGTGCAACACACGCTTGCTTCTAATTGGTCAGTCTACAGATATGGTTCAGATTTAATTCAATTTCGGACTTCCGTCTCCAAAAACCAATTTCCGGTACCCAAGGTAGAGATCCAAGTATTACTATTACTAAGGACGGGTTTACATAGAGGTCTATACGGTATACGGACACGCTGGCGAACAAAGGTTTCATGATCATGAACCCTTTATTAGGCCATTGTTCGCCAGCGTGTCCGTATATTGTATACCTCTATGTAAACTACGGTATACGGACACGCAGACGAACAAAGGTTTCATGGTCATGAACCCTTTATTAGGCCATTGTTCGCCAGCGTGTCCGTATATTGTATACCTCTATGTATAACTCGGCCTAAGGGACTCGTACTCACACAATCAGCAGTTTTAAAGCATCTCAAACTGATTACAGTGGGTGCAACCAATGCCAAATTAGATGAACATCATTCGATTGGCCGTAGGCTGACATTCCAGCAGCCCCGTCACTCCTGTCAAGGGAACTATGTTGTTAGACCCTGTCAATAATATTAATTGAATCTGTCACTATTGATTCATCAGAGCAGCCGCCTTCATTAATTCAATCAGTGTTTTTATATGAATACACATCTAACAAGACGAGGGGGAGAGGCTGCACGACATTTTATATGGTTATCCCGCGAAATTAACCCGGGTATATTTGATATACTTCGTGGCAGATTTTGAACTGTGGCTGGTCGTGGTTGAGCATAGGCCAAGCGCACATTTGCGGCAAAACTCAATGCGTTAGGGGTGTTTTTAAAGTCGACTGACCCAACGCTGTCGACTCGTCATTCAACAGGTGTAAGAGTAAAGAATGTCCCCCTGTAAAAAGTGTCCGCTTCTATTGTTCAATGACGGATTAAGGTGCATGGCTATGGATACAAATCACCAAAGATTAGAATGTAACAATAGGATCTTTTGTTCCTGGGACAGTTTTTCCTGGGGACATTCTTTCCTTTCACACATGTGGCCAGTCGATTTTAAAAACATGCCTTAACGCATTGGGTTTTGCCGCAAATTTGCGCTTGGCCTTACTGACAAGAGCGAAATGGGGGCGGAGCTAAGAATGCGTTCGGAGTAGATGAAACAAGTCCTCTGAAGAGCGGTTTACACATGCAACTTTTCATATGCAACTTCATGCAACTTGTTGCATAAACCTGATGAGGCCAAAAGGTTTCATCAGAGTTGCATGTGTAAACGGGCATGCAACTTGTTGCAACTCGATCACGCTGGATGTTGCTATGTGTAAACGTCACAGGTAGACTGCAACAAGTTGCAGGTTGCAGCAACTTGCAACCTGGTGCAGCCTAGTGTAAACCCCCCTTTAGGGTCTCCCTAATACCTGTTTTACATGTACCAGTGTTCTGTCTATGTAGTTAGCAATCGAACAGACCCGTCTGAAGACAACACGACAACCTGACGGAACGATGAATACAGCCGTATTTCGCGCAGCCGCATTCGAGTCGTAGCCATGCTTGCACCCCGAATAAGGCCGAATGTTGCAGAACCCGACGTTATGGAAAGACAGATGAATAGTAATAGCTAACCTGTATAGGCGACTTTAGTAAAGGTAGCCATTCGGCAATTGACGTTGGCAATTTCCGGCCGGTGATATTGGCTGAATATTTGTTTACAGTGTCGCTATATTGGCATTGCTACAAGGGTAATACTACTACTCGTCCATTGGTCATTGAAGAGCTTCCGCATGCAGACGTCCATATTTCTCCAATTGCCAGGCACTGAATATGGATTCGCGCTCACAACATGGAAAGTATAGGGAGTTTTCGTAACGCCCCCGTAACGCCAACGGGAACGTCTGTCCTTTTGTACGGTGTTCTCTTCCTAGCATCGAACAATGAGTTTGGCGTTCGCGTTGGAGTTTCGGGGGCTTTGCGAAAACTCCCTAATATTCCAGAGTTTAAGAGATCACACGCTAACGATAACGTTTACGTTAACGCTATTTCTTGCATGTATTTCATGTACAAAAAATATCGTTAACGTAAATGTTATCGTTAGCGTGTGATCTCTTAAACTCCCTATTTTGACACCGCTGCGTGTGGGAGGATGTCGTTGTAGTAGGGGAGCCAAGCACGAAAAATAGTGAATAAGGTTGCACAAACAGATATACAATTGCTGTTAGCATTTTTTGGTAGGTATATCTGTTCTACATAAGAATTGGGAGGACTGCTCGGTCATCTCTCTTGCGAACTCCTGTTGTGGACCCTTTTATAGTTTGCTACTGACTTTATCATTGGGCTGGTGGACTCGATTTTGTACAGGGGCAGAGGAACCAATGTACAGCTATCTTCTGAATGGTTGGGTTTAGACCCTATAAATGTATTACTAACAAATAGAAATATGGGGACAGTGAATCAAATAAACATGGTCTTAAATATTTTCAGTTGCTACATTCACCTTATTTTATACCTCCATGCTACATTGCAGTTTTAATGTAAAATTACACATATCGGACCAAATACCCCAAAAGTGATTTCCACTTGCCAAAAGCAATTAAGAACATCCTTGGCTGATTCAGAGGCACCATATTTCTATCTGTTGGTAATACATTTATAGAGTCTAAACCCAACCATTCAGAAGTTAGCTGTACATTGGTTTCCATGCCCCTGTACAAAACCAAGTCCACCAGTCCAATGATAAAGTCAGTAGNCTGTCCTTTTGTACGGTGTTCTCTTCGTAGCATCGAACAATGGGTTTGGCGTTCGCGTTGTCGTTTCGGGGGCTTTGCGAAAACTCCCTAATGTTTTGACACCGCTGCGTGTGGGAGGATGTCGTTGTAATAGTGAGGTTTCGCAAATCTGACGAAACACGGAGTATGAAATACGAAATTGGACTTCATTTCCATGACGTAATGTATTTCAGGAGATGGTTGGTACCACAAATATCGCCTGCTGCAAGAGCGTCTTTCAGCGTATGACGTTAGACCGATAGAGTTTATACGATGTATATTAACCTTGGAATTTATCTTTCGTTTCGAAACTGCTTTGTTTACTATTTAAGACAATAAAACGAAAATAAATTGATGCAAATCATGCCCATTTCGATGATTTTGATCATTTCATTTCGTTTCGTTTCGTTCCGTGTTTTATCACTAACCCTACTGGAACGCTATCTACAGGCCCTGCATATGATGCACGTTACACTTTGTGTACAGAGGCCTATCACAGAATTCATTGGCATGCCATCTGTTACCATCAAGATCTATACCCAGGCTTAGGTTTATTGATTAGGACATGGGAAATATGCAAATGACTTCGATATTACGGGATGTTGCGAACGATATGACAGCAGCTGCAATGTAAATGTAGTCCGGTTTCATGTGGGTTTGGGGCTCACAATGGGATGTGAAATAAATGTCAGTGTCTACACAATGCTGCCCATCCATTTCCGACAAAACGTACGTGATGACCCAAAGAACTTCGATTGATCTTACGACACACCTTTACGATGGCAAATAGAGACTTTTCTTCGACGGCTAGACCTGTAGTGTGCCGCCGATTAGCATAGGCCTACTCCCCATCTGGGGCCTTCCTATGAAGCACACAGCTGTTTTCTATACATGTATTTCAGTTCCAGTGTAAAATTAGATGAAATGGAATAAATGCGCACTCACATTTATATCAACGTACTGTAGGCCTACATCAGTGTAAAACTGATATCAGGGAGGTTATCTCTGACAAGCCTGCCAACAAGCATGATGCATTGTTGTAGGCACTATTTTTATTAAAACATCCACGGGAGACGGGAACCATAAAGAAGAGTTCCTTTCGTCGTTTTCATAGATTTATAGATACAGATCCTTAATAACGCCCAACTAAATGATATGGTCAAGGTTCTTCCATATCATTTCCGGTGTAAAGTCCGGCAGCATCTACATGTAACTACGACCCAATGGAATGCGGAAGTCGTGTATTGTGGTCGTTCCCCAATTGTTCGCGTTGTGCACCGGTCATTCAAGAGCTGCGTGTGATTAAAGTCCATTAGAAAACCCAACTATCAATTTTCTAACTTCCGCATTCCATTGGGTCGTAGTTAGATATTGCCGAACTTTAGGCCTACATGGTTTAATTCCGGTACAGAGTTGACCGCAATGAAAGGGACTGTTCATTTTCGTCACTTGAGGGATCTGGGAAAACGGAAAAAATATGCACTTGCAAATTACAGGGATTACTCAGTATTGTTGTGCTGTATACAGAATAATCGTTGCAATTTGCAGCTTCATAGCTTTCTCCACTTTCTCAAGGATCACAACTCAGATTCCTCAATTGGCGAAAATGAACAGCCCCTTTGTAACCAACAGCTCTGAACCACAACTGCATGCACAGCCGCTGGGCGGCGCCACCAGTTTTGCAGTGTTCACATGCACTGTTATGAATTCATCCAATCGAACAGTGCAATCTTCTGATCAACCAGCTGTTCAACCGTAGCCAGGGAAACAAGGCCTGTGCAAATGATATCACCTGAAGCATATGCCGATGGTGCTTATAATATAGGCCCTATAAAGTACAAGTGTCATACCTTTTGTTTTTCTATACATTCTCAGTGAAGTGTGTCAGGACCGGTGGTCCCCCAGTATAGTATCGAACCACAAGAACCTGTGCTAGATGACGCTGGATGTTGCTATGTGTAACGTCACAGGTAGACTGCAACAAGTTGCAGTTTGCAGCAACTTGCAACCTGGTGCAGCCTAGTGTAAACCCCCCTTTGGGGTCTCTCTAATACCTGTTTTACATGTACCAGTGTTCTGTCTATGTAGTCAGCAAGTGAACAGGCACGTCTGAAGACAACACGACAACTTGACGGAACGATGAACACAGCCGTACTTGGCGCAGCCGCATTCGAGTCGTCGCCATGCTTGCACCCCGAATAAGGCCGAATGTCGCAAAACCCGACGTTATGGAAAGACAGATGAATAGTAATAGCTAACCTGTATATAGGCGACTTTAGTAAAGGTAGCCATTCGGCAATTGACGTTGGCAATTTCCGGCCGGTGATATTGGCTGAATATTTGTTTACAGTGTCGCTATATTGGCATTGCTACAAGGGTAATACTACTCGTTCATTGGTCATTGAAGAGCTTCCGCATGCAGACGTCCATATTTCTCCAATTGCCAGGCACTGAATATGGATTCGCGCTCACAACATGGAAAGTATAGGGAGTTTTCGCAAAGCCCTCGAAACGCCAACGGAAACGTCTGTCCTTTTGTACGGTGGTCTCTTCCTAGCATCGAACAATGAGTTTGGCGTTCGCGTTGGAGTTTCGGGGGCTTTGCGAAAACTTGAGATCACACGCTAACGATAACGTTTACGTTAACGCTATTTCTTGCATGTATTTCATGTACAAAAAATATCGTTAACGTAAATGTTATCGTTAGCGTGTGATCTCTTAAACTCCCTATTTTGACACCGCTGCGTGTGGGAGGATGTCGTTGTAATAGTGAGGTTTCGCAAATCTGACGAAACACGAAGTACGAAATACGAAATTGGACTTCATTTCCATGACGTAATGTATTTCAGGAGATGGTTGGTACCACAAATATCGCCTGCTGCAAGAGCGTCTTTCAGCGTATGACGTTAGACCGATAGAGTTACGATGTATATTAACCACCTTGGAATTTATCTTTCGTTTCGAAACTGCTTTGTTTACTATTTAAGACAATAAAACGAAAATAAATTGATGCAAATCATGCCCGTTTCGATGATTTCATTTCGTTTCGTTTCGTTCCGTGTTTTATCACTAACCCTACTGGAACGCTATCTACAGGCCCTGCATATGATGCACGTTACACTTTGTGTACAGAGGCCTATCACAGAATTCATTGGCATGCCATCTGTTACCATCAAGATCTATACCCAGGCTTAGGTTTATTGATTAGGACATGGGAAATATGCAAATGACTTCGATATTACGGGATGTTGCGAACGATATGACAGCAGCTGCAATGTAAATGTAGTCCAGTTTCATGTGGGTTTGAGGCACACAATGGGATGTGAAATGAATGTCTGTGTCCACACAATACTGCCCATCCATTTTCGACAAAACGTATGACCCAAAGAACTTCGATCGATCTTACGACACACCTTTACGATGGCAAGTGGAGACTTTTCTTCGACGGCTAGACCTGTAGTGTGCCGCCGATTAGCATAGGCCTACTCCCCATCGGGGGCCTTCCTATGAAGCCCACAGCTGTTTTCTATACATGTATTTCAGTTCCAGTGTAAAATTAGATGAAGTGGAATAAATGCGCACTCACATTTATATCAACGTACTGTAGGCCTACATCAGTGTAAAACTGATATCAGGGAGGTTATCTCTGACAAGCCTGACAAGCATATGATGCATTGTTGTAGGCACTATTTTTATTAAAACATCCACGGGAGACGGGAACCACAAAGAAGAGTTCCTTTCGTCGTTTTCATAGATTTATAAGCCGTGGTTACACTACATAAAATCCCCGGGTTTTTTGCGGTCACACCTATGAATTGCCGGGCTTCAAGAAACCCGTGTCTGAAAAACGCGGGTTTTTGAGACACGGCAATCTCGCCGTGCTTTTCGAAATCCCCGTGTGTTCGTTAGTTCTTCGCACGGCGACAGATGGCGCAGCCATTAAGTGACGTCGTTTTCGGCCTCTCCGACAATGTGTGCCAATTCAGAAATGACCGAAGAGTCAATGTTTGCAGCGCAACTGTCGCCGGGCTACTTAACTACAGTGTAGTAGTGTGACCTCTCGCCGGGATTTTCGTACACACGGGTTTGACACGGGTCTGGAAAAACACGGGTATTTTTATGTAGTGTAACCACGGCTATAGATACAGATCCTTAATAACCTGATAACCCCAAACTATATGATATGGTCAAGGTTTTTCCGTGTCATTTCCGGTGGGTCGTGGTTAGATGTTGCACCTGGCTTTGGGCCCACAGGGTTTAAATTCCGGTACAGAGTTGACCGCAATGAAAGGGACTCTTCATTTTCGTCAGATGAAAAATCTGAGTTGTGATTCTTGGGAAAACGGAAAAAGCTATGCACTTGCAAATTGCAGGGATTATTTGTTGTGTTGTACTGAATAATCGCTGAAATTTGCACCTTCATAGCTTCCTCCATTTTCTCAAGGATCACAAGTCAGATTCCTCAATTGACGAAAATGAACAGCCCCTTTGTCACCAACAGCTCTGAACCACAGCTGCATGCACAGCCGCTGGGCGGCGCCACCAGTTTTACAGTGTTCACATGCACTGTTATGAATTCATCCAATCGAACAGTGCAATCTTCTGATCAACCAGCTGTTCAACCGTAGCCAGGGAAACTAGGCCTGTGCAAATGATATCACCTGAAGCATATGGTGCTTATAGAGGCCTTGCAAATGACGTCACAAGCCGCCATGCTGGGGGGCACATGCTGCAGAGGCGCAGCGAAATGTCCCAATGACGTTACGTCAAACACTGGCGTCGCGCACTTCACGCAGGCCACGTCACGGTCAGCTCACGCCTCTGCCCACTTGCCCCTCAGCATGGCCGCCAGGATGACGTCATTGCAAGGCCTCTATAATACAGGCCTATATATATAGAGTACAGCAAATACATGTAACCAAAGATAAAAAATCGCAAAGGGATTTCAAAGTGACAATTGCAGTGGGTCGTATTGATTTTTGCCGTTGTAACATCTGCCAATGTTCTTCATTTTTCAGTGTTTCCCCTTTGTTTTGAGAACATAGTAACAATAGACAACTAGAGAGACCATAACTCTTCAATAGGCAGTATAATGGGGGGGGGGGACACTCATACACAGAAACGCTGATAGATGTTACACCTGTCTCTCCCAGGGGTGTTCTCTAATTCATTTTCAAGTAAAGAATGGGCGAAGATTCTCAACTGATGCGGCAATGCCACGGCACACCCACGGATACTATCCTCAGTGACACTTAGGTTTTAGGTTTTCCATAAAATATTTATATAACCACTTCAGCGCTCCTGCAACCGCAAAATCTGCAGGAACCCTTCTTGGATATGTTCAGCATATTCGATGGCTCCGGCAGCTATCGGCAAACGGGACAACAGATGCCGTGTACGTCCATTATTCTCACGTGATGCACTACATGTATTTCGCCATGTTGTGCTCTCCTAGTCTCGCGCAGCCAGACCCTCGGTCTACCAACCGAAGGTCTGGCTGCAACGTCTAAAACTTGTGTGATAGTGCTGCTTTGCGCACGGCTGGCGTCAGTTCACGTGATCTTGCAATAGACCGCCGTTATTTTGCAATCATGTGACACCCCCGTCCAAGATAATATGGCCAATCAGCACGGCTGTAACATCTGAATTCAAAGTCGACCAATCAACGTTGATACCAGGATTTCGGTATTCTCGTAACAAAAATTGTCGACGTTGGTCTCAGTCTCTGTAATGCTGCGCAGTTCGCGCATGCGTATTACAGAGACTGAGTGCCTCAGTCTGGTGGTCTCCTGGCCAAGCAGAACCGCAACATACTTGTGATCTAGAGCATTCAGTTCTATCCAGATAATACATTGAAATTTATTGACATTAAAATTTTGATAGGTCGATGTGGTGCGTAAAGTCCTTATTGAAAGTTTGTTAAAGATGCCAGATTTGATATGCCGCCATTGTTCCGCTTCTTCATGAAAACATGTACTTAAATGAATGAGGTCAACTCTAGACTTATATCGTGACTTTATTGTGATTAATTGACATGGGCTTAGACATGGCTTAAAGGGGAACTGACCACTTTGCCAACCAAACTGAGCTATCTACAGCTCAGAATGCCTTATGATATCACTTCAGGATTCACAACAGTTTGNACACCTGTCTCTCCCAGGGGTGTTCTCTAATTCATTTTCAAGTAAAGAACCAGCGAAGATTCGCAACTGATGCGGCAATGCCACGGCACACCCACGGATATTGGGGAGGTTTCGAAATCAAACGATAAACCAAAACTTTACGACAACGTTATTTTTCATACTACACATTAACCAGATTTTGTATTGCATTTTCGGCACAAAAATAAAGTTTTCGTTAACGTTTACGTTTATCGTTTGATTTCGAAACCTCCCTACTATCCTCAGTGACACTTAGGTTTTAGGTTTTCCATAAAATATTTATATAACCACTTCAGCGCTCCTGTAACCGCACAAGTCTAGGAACCGTTCTCGGAGATGTTCGCCTTATTCGATGGCTCCGGCAGCTATCGGCAAACGGGACAACAGATTCCGTGCACGTCCACTATTCTCACGTGATGCACTATTTCGCCATGTTGTGCTCTCCTAGTCTCGCGCAGCCAGACCCTCGGTCTACCAACCGAAGGTCTGGCTGCAACGTCTAAAACTTGTGTGATAGTGCTGCTTTGCGCACGGCTGGCGTCAGTTCACGTGATCTTGCAATAGACCGCCGTTATTTTGCAGTCATGTGACACCCCCGTCCAAGATAATATGGCCAATCAGCATGGCTGTAACATCTGAATTCAAAATCGACCAATCAACGTTGATACCAGGATTTCGGTATTCTCGTAACAAAACTTGTCGACGTTGATCTCAGTCTCTGTAATGCTGCGCAGTTCGCGCATGCGTATTACAGAGACTGAGTGCTAGACTGGTCCCCTGTCGTATCGCTCCGTTCCTCCACTACTACGACAGGCCGCGTCCGCCATGTTTGCCTGTTTTCTGACACACGTATGAGCAATAAAGACTTTCAACGTTGCGGGGAGTCTATAAAAATAGATATGACTCATGGCGCGACCGTTGATGACGTTTGGCTGACCAATCACATGCCGAGTTGGTGTTCAAAATGCCTGTCGTAGTAGTGAAGCGAGAACTACGACAGGGGACCAGTCTAACTGAGTGCCTCAGTCTGGTGCTCTCCTGGTCAAGCAGAACCGCAACATACTTGTGATCTAGAGCATTCAATTCTATGCAGATAATACATTGAAATTTATTGACATTAAAATTTTGATAGGTCGATGTGGTGCGTAAAGTCCTCATTGAAAGTTTGTTAAAAGATGCCAGATTTGATATGCCGCCATTGTCCGGCTTCCTCATGAAAACATGTACTTAAATGAATGAGGTCAACTCAGACTTATATCGTGACTTTATTGTGATTAATTGACATGGGCTTAGACATGGCTTAAGTTAGAGTACGTGTAGTTCCTTCTGTTATTATTCAAACTTAATGGTGTTTTGAATTTGTAAACCGAATAGAAGCAAACACAAAGAAGTTCATGTAGTCAACCTCTGTAAAGTCATAAACAGACTGAGATGTCATTTTATTTGTGTAGTGTCTTTTTGTTTGATGATACTTCAAGCGAGGTGAATATAAGATACAGACTATTGTAATCCGCAAGGAGGCGTTTCTTTGGGAAAGTTAAACTGATATTCCACCTAAGGCCTACGAGAGCGTGAATTTAAATTTATTGGAAGGAAATTTAATTTCCAATATAAGACGCATTTTGAGAAAAACTGCGATTTAGTGCATGACTGTTCTCAAACATTGTAGACAAACAAAGGCTGGATTCTTCAAGCGTGTTTAGCCAAGAATGACACCAGTTGGATATACTTGGTCAGCATAGACTATTTGCTTCGTGGTGAACATTAGGCCAGGGCCTCCCTTATAAAATATATTCTCCATTTTACCATGGTGAATGGTAATTTCGAACGATAAAAGAAGGTTTACCATGGTGAAAGCCAATTATACCATGGTAAACTGTCCTTTACCGTTCGAAATTACCATCGATGGTAAAATGAAGATTTTCATAAGGGCTGTTTCAAAAAATGACTTGAAGCTAATACCTTTAACTAAATGGAAAATGCATTGGAATTAATGGTATCATTACTTATGAAACAGGCGCCAGGCCCTAAAAGCTGAAGGGTCGAATGGTGGACGTGCTCCTGGCACCCATAATCCGAAAAGAAGCCATCGCGAAAGGAGTAAGAAATAAAAGTGGGAAATGAAGTGGGATATTTTACATTTTGTGAAATACATGTATCGCCCGAAAAAAAAATCAGACAAAATGTCATGTGATTTTAAGAAAATTTCTCAAAATGGGAAAAAATTCTACCCCAATTTGAGAAATTGAAAAATTCGCCAAAAAGCCAAAAATTTCCCACTTCTTCCACTTTTATTTGTTTCCCCCTTCGGCGGCTTTGTCTCTGATGTGAACCCCGGGTGTGAAGCGCACATTATTTGCACATTATTTGCTTTCTGTGTTCCTAGGACAGTCCAGAAACATGCCAAATCCACCAGAAATGCTTTTAAAATGATTAGATGGCATCCCGCGACCCGACGAATGCCCAAAAGATCAAAGATCAGTCTCAACCGCACATATAGACCAGTTCATGCAAACCATCAACGGTAGCTCGTAAAATGGACCATATCACGGAGTACGCCATGTCGGATCACGTGATGTTAACTGATTCTCCTCTTGGGAGGTATAAATATGAATGATGGGTCCACCGTCAATGACCAGACACTACTTTCGGTACACAAAGATACGCGACGGTCAACAAACGTTCTGTGATTTAAGGCCGATTCATACTTTGCGTTAGTGCGCTTTGCACTTGTCCGTTTCCTATGTGAGTGCGTGGTAGAAAAAGTAATTTTATTATTGGTACCACACATAAACATATATAGGGAACGCGCAAGCGCAAAGCGCAAAACTGAGAAGTATGAATCTACCCTTAAAGAGACAACGACACAGAATACGAGCTGTTAACGGGAATTAGTCGCGACAGTAAAAAATAACACCAAGAATAATTTCGTGGCCCACGAAATTCCGTTGACCTGTTTTAAATGCTGTTCGAGGGCAGCAAAGCCACAACAGTTGTGCAAATATGCTTGAATTCCCGATGTGAACACAGTAATAGATTCAAGATGGCGGCGTTTCATACTCTATTCAGTCACCGTTACTGGCACGATCAGTTCGCTTTAAGGGGGAAATTTCCCGAGAGGCAAATATGTTGTAACTTTCATACAAAACATCATACGGGTCCCATTTTGCACCTGACAATAAGCACGGAATTCAGAATCTTGCTTGAATTGACCGAGATCAGATACATGTATAGTAACATTTCGCGAATTTTTGACATCAACCTTGCCAATTTGATAACTACTGTAAAACAGTGGACTTAAGCGGGGTTTATTGGCACACGGATTTGTCCGATTCTGGACCCATATTCCCGAAGCCGTCGTTAGGTTAACGCTATGCATTTTTCCAGTTTTAACGACATCGTTAACCTAACGATGGCTTCGGGAACATGGCTCCAGGTCCGTAAAAATAGAATGGACTTTTGCGTTGTCGTATCCGGAAAACTAGGGGCAAACGGACTGAAAACGGACCGGATCCATGCGCCAATGAACCCCGTTTTAGAGACATTAAAGAAATGACTTACCAAATGCCCGGCTCTAATCTTTGGTTTACAACTTCAGGTGATAAAAATGTGTGCCCTGCAGTAAGAAATTAAAACATATCTTTGAAACTTCCATCAAGAAACGTTTTGAGAGGCATTGACCTTTGGCGTGTTTCGTGATGTGAATTTGAATCAGTTGCTGAAACGTACGTGCACCTGCTATTCAACCTTTCCAATTCGTTTCGCAGATGAAATCACCACACCTTCGAGGCGACGACAAACGATCAAATCATCTCTAAATTGAAATTGATAAGTCGTGACTTGAGCTATTAATTTCATCAATTCTGCGAGCGCAATAAATGGAAACAAACACGGAATAATGTTGATTAAAACCTGCAAAGTCGCTTCGATCAAGAAGAAACTGATAATCTATCTCTCGATTTGATCGCTCAAACGTGCCACGAAATGTAAACTGTAACTATCGTCTTGTTTTATTATTCGCGACACTTTACAATTCCTTGAAATCAAACGTCGCAGGCAGGTGATTATGCTGCCGAAGGTACAGTGAACTTTCCTGTGTCTAACTCCAGGAGGACAAAAGGAAAGAGTTGAATGACACAAGAAAGTTACACCGCGGTATCCATGTACACCTATACGCGTCTTTGGTGCCAACCGAGGACCTACTTCAAATTACCATACAAACGAGGTCCTTCAACTGTCCACAGTTAGATAGCATGCTTAAATGTAGTATTAAACCAAAAAAATGACATTTAGAAATGGGTGGGTCCTCAGTTGTAGTCCACTGTTGCGGGTAAAATTTCATGGGTCCACAGTTGATCGGTGAAAAAAACAATGTGAAATTATGCCGACCAACCGAGGACATTTTCAATTCACTCAGTAACACACCCAGCGCAGTCTGTGCGTGTGTCGATGACCTCTACCGAGGACATTTGTATGAATACACACATTCATATAGAGGACCTCCCTCCAAACGAGGACGTCCTCGTTGGTAAATCCTCGTTCCAGTGAAAAACCACATACATGTACACAGATTTGCGTGTGCGCAGTCCGTTTACGCCCTCTGTACACGATCAAATTTTTCATCCAATTTTCTGAATATGCTCAATAAAGGCCTACCTGCGGGTTTATACATTGAAGCCCCAATAGGCCCGGAATCTGAATTTCCAAAACAATGGATGAAAAATTTGATCGTGTACAGTGGGCATTACGGACGGCAGCATCCATTTTTTTCCAAATGTCAACATCTAATCCATCACTAGTGGATGCACCCCTCCGTAAATGGACTACGCACACGCGAATAGGCATACATGGATAACCTGTTGAAGAAGTCAGGATGATCAATGACCGAAAATGGAGCTGTCGTCTGCTTACCGTCATTGATGAGTCTGTGGATGATTCTGGACATCTCTTGGCACTGTCGGACTCCACACTCCACTGACTGGTCTTCCTCCAATCCTAAATCTGAGTCAGTCGGTCAAGGAATGATAGTGGAATTGATTGAAAATATCGGACGTGGATGAGATGATGGCATTTGTGGGAAGATGGAACATGAAAAAGCTGGCAATCGGTTGAAAACAATGTGGAACATGGAGATTTGGCAATGCTTGAAAAGTACATGTAAATGTTAACATTGAAAAGTTAACATTGAATTGTTACCATTAAAAAGTTTAAAGTTTGGGTTTATAGACTGATATCAACTACGGTAGAGGTTCTCATCCGACTTTACACTTTAACCCCAGTCTATCCTGAAACCTTTCTGTAGAACTCAGATGAGCTGCCCATTCAGCGCTACACAAGAATTTCCGACCGGTACATGTACCTCCTGGGCCGACCGAATCGAAACTCCGGGGCCCGTACGGCGAGTAAAGACAGACAGATTGCCCCTGATCCCCGGGGAATGAAAACCGTACAAATGAAAATGAAAATGAAAATCGTAATGGACCCCGTACTGTCTCTAAAATCCACGGCAAGCCGCTGAGTGGGGAAAATCGTACGGGGCCCGGTGGATAGCCGTGTTTACACCTATGCAATTTTTCCAAACCCGGGTTCGAATTTAACCCGGATCCATTGAATTTTCTGTCCACACCTATCATTCGTCTTACGATATTGAACGCTGGCCACGCTATTTATAGACACACCACCCATTCAATTTTAGCAGACCGACACCTGTCGGTGGGCTCAGTAAACGTTTTAGCCCGGCATTTTTCTGTCCACACCTTTGAAATTGCCGGGCTAAAGTATAATCCGGATCAGACCCGCCGAGCGAAAGCGGGCTAAATTAGTCCGGCAATTTTTAATCCGGATCCGATTTTCATAGGTGTAAACGCAAAAAAGGCGGGTCAGAGCCGGGTCAGGTCCGGCAATTTCCTCAGGTGTAAACACGGCTTATATCTGACGGGGCTTTACCCAGCAACAGATTATTCCTTTATCGTTGCAAACTCTTCAACCTTTCGCCTGCGTCAGTTTACCTGCTGGAAGCGATTAACGGCGACATCATTTTGTCTATTTTCTTTTTTGTTACTAAATTGACATTAGGCTGAATAATTAATGATCTTCAAAGCGCTACATGGGCTCCTTAATTTAGTTTTTTTCTTTAGTTTAATCAGACGCATAGCTTATCAGGATAGACACTGTACGAACCAGCTGCATAGTTCCTGTATCGTCATTTTTGATAGTAAATTGATGAACAAGAACTCCATCACAGATAGACCTACTCGTGGATATTTTCATCACATCTCAAGATCGTTCGTTGTAACGAGACACTACATGTAGTGAGGTTTCGCAAATCTGACTTCATTTCCAGGACCTAATGTATTTCTATTTTTCCATTTAATGAATTTTATTCGGTGGACGCCGCGAGTACCAAAAGGTACACATTATGGCTGCCCACACCAACAAAGTTTACATAAGATTTACAGGGCCGTGGTGCAGAGGTGAAATGTATTTCTAGAGATTTCTTATTTCGTATTTCGTACTTCGTGTTGCGTGAGATTTGTCCGTCGGCATCGAAATTCTAAGAACAGACCAACAGGTAGTGTCCCTTTAAACATGACAATTCCCTTTTCATTTCCTGATACCAGACTAAGTGGCGTGCACGCCGCGAATCTGCGGGTGAACAAGACGACCCTGTGACAACTACACGACATTTATTTATTACATTTACAGAACAAGTCAATATATTCATTGCTGCTGCCATTAAATGCAGGCGTGACCTTCAGAAAATTGCTGCGTTTGCCATCCGTTCAGGATGCAGTGAACGCAATGCCTTCTGAGTGTCATCTGTTCCTGTCAGTTCCGGTAGATTACGGCGGCCAAGACAGATCCGTCGACTTTCTTTGCGGTGAGAATGGTAAAGTTTGCCTAGGGAGAGAAGCCAATCGCGAGGCCAGGTGTAACACCTGTTTGTTTTTTGCCTTGATAGCCTGGTGGTTATCACGTCGGCTTAGCAAGCGTACGTCTCGGGTTCGAAACAGCTTGGGCCACGGGGTAAATCATCCATGGCTCTTCACGTCCGTGGCATGAGACAGTAAGCGTGGTTCATTGTACCTTCATCTTATTCTCACCAGTCTATCTGGCCTGACGCCCATCTAGCCTGGTTTGAATCGACCACATTTCCCGCTTCTGAGGAGCTCAGAGCCTCAGCCAATCATCGGTGTGTTAAGGCTAATCGACGTGCCAATCAAACCCGTGTTACAAATGTGTGCGGGAAGAGAAGAGAAAGTGCCGAACGGCGATTTGTTTCACGAATTCGGATTGGCTCGGGGCGGGGTCAAGTTGGAATCAGATTCGTTTATAATTTATGCGTTAAGGCAAAAGATGACATGATTGGGACAAGGCTAAAGACGTAGTCGACGGCCTTGTTTGGACAAGATGTGCACCTTGTGCCTCTGCAAGGGCAAGTAAACTACCCCATCCAAGTGAGGAACATGTGTAGAGACGGCCTCCTCCGTAATTATCAGGGCCAATAATGCATGGCTTCGGTCCTGACGGAAAAGTTTTTAACCCGTTTGTGGTCAGTGAAACAAAATAAATGCTTTCCTTCTGATCCACGAATGGTCGAAAAGAGGTTTATTGGGACCAACAGACAAATTCACAGCCGGTGTTTTGAAGAAACTGTCCATGTTTGTTGTAGAGGTTTTCAAAGACGACACTGGATGAGGCACAAACACTGTTGGAGTACAGAGAATTGATTGAAAACATGATACTTTATTTACTCTCGATATCGTTTATCCCGATCAACCATCTCCATTGATCCAATCAGTCGTCCGTCCGACAACAAAATGGCGGCAGGGGTACTTCATAATTGGTTCAAGTAGTAATGTACCACTCGATGGATGATGTCAGCGAAGGTTTTGTGTGTTGTAGTCAGCTGTGAAAGCAACACGTGTTTGTTCACACTTCCTAGCGTCGTATATCAAGTATCCTACGAGTATGCGTGCGCACGTGGCCTTGTGAAAAGACAGGATGTCCGCATGACGTCGAGGGTTTGTGAAACAGCAATTCGAGTGCATATTGGAATTGTAATCATGAGGGCCCAACAGGTTACCCTTGAGGTTATTAATTCTCGCTGCCCGTATACAATTACGGAATAAGCTGCCGGCCAGGGGTAGACACAGAATAAGAAAGGGTTCCACCGATTATAGGGCGGTTTAGAAATCAATCGATAAACGTAAACGTTAACGACAACGTTATTTTTGTACCGAAGATGCAATATAAAATCTGGTGAATGTGTAGTTGAAAAAAATAACGTTGTCGTAAAGTTTACGTTTATCGTTTGATTTCTAAACCTCCTTTATGTCTGTAGGTAAGCGGTCGTTCAACGCATATGCTTAATGAAATGGTCCATGGACCATGTGTTCACCTGGGTGAATGCACCAGAAGAACGGACAACAAGTGTCAAGTCAGTATGTTCCAGGGAAACATCATACCAGGTTGGGACTTTCTTTGTGGTAATTGTTCATGGTATGAGCCAAAGTTCATTTTTCAAGATGGACGACTGGCGGCCATATTTGAAGTGCAATAGAGCTAAAATTTGGCAAGCATATAGAGGCTTCTAAATACATAATTTGTACCAAATTACAACATTCTAGCTGCTGCTCTCTCATGAAATATTGGCTAAGTCCCATTTTCAAGATGGCCGACTGGCCACCATATTTGAAGTCGAAAAGGATCAAAATTTCAGGGCGAGGTTTGCGGGATGCTTGTTGCTTGCAGACACAGGGTAGGCCAACATGTCAATAACAATAATGCAAATTCAATAAAATCAGGTAAACCCACAACGTGCGTGCGTCTTCTTAAATTAATTCACGGACACAGCTGAATCGATGGCCCGAATTTGCACAAGGTTTCGCCATAAGATCATCGAGCCGGAAGATGAGCACGTGACGTAAATTGTAAAAAATGGTTGTCTGCACTCATCGCCGGAAGTACATCTCTTCCCTCAGATTGTCAATTTCCGGCGTCCTTTCATAAAAAATAGTCGCTCAATTGTGTTGGACATGGCAATTATTGGGTCCCTTGTTCAGGATGGGATAACATGCTCATCAAAGTGATGACAGGCCCGAGATAGTGCTAGCCAATCAAAGTCGATAAAACCATACCGTTTCGTTCCATAAGACAAAGAAAAGAGAAAAGGCCAACCCCCCTATCGAACTAAATCCATGATCCAAAAGGTCATCTTCAGCGTTGAAGAAAGATTGTGAGGATGATATTTTTGTGGACCTTTCCCGGCACGTTGGTAATTAAAATTGACATCAATGTGGTCATAATGGCTGGTATTTATAAGTTAGCAAATGCTTTTACTTAAGATTTGCACAGCAGTAGATACGAAGTGGAAATTTAAAAATTCAAGATGCACCAACTCTCTCGGTCTTACATGCTAAAAGATGCACTGGCAGCAGGAACATTTGTGGTACCAACCATCTCCAGAAATACATTAGGTCCTGGAAATGAAGTTGAATTTCGTATTTCGTACTTCGTTTTTCGTCAGATTTGCGAAACCTCACTATAAATTAAAGCTTTTGTCGCCGTCGAACGCTTGCATGTCGAATTGAGAATCCACGGCGTCATCCACGAATTTCACCACCAGTTCTATTGAATTTTTAGGTTCGCATGTGTCTTCTGGGATTTTACAATCCGAACGACATTCTAATTCTAAAGAAATGCTTTCTTTTGACACCACGTTCATTGAATTCGCAACGACTTTCTGAGAACGAAAAGCATTCATAGCAGACGAACATCTCAAATCCAATCTGAACCCGCAGTGCTGAAAGCGACATCGCCAACCTTTGGAAAGATGCGATTGAAATGTCAGCCGTAGAATGACATTAAGACGATACTGTCGTCTGCTTAGCTTATTATCACAACATTATAGACAAGCTAACAGGCAACTGAGAGAGCTTTGATTGGGAGCGCAAAATCTGTCGAAAACGTATCCTTTCACGAACCAAATTCTCTGATTATTTTTGTATAAGTAACTTAGCAAAGATATTTGGTGAGAAAGTGTTATTTTTCCATCTGATTCTCACCAGGCTATCTGGCCTGACGCCCATCTAGCCTGGTTTGAATCCATCTCATTTACCGCTTCTGTGGAGCTCAGTGCCTCAGCAAATCATCGGTGTGCGAAGGATAATCGACGTGCCAGTCAAAATCCGTGTTACAAATGTGTGCGGAAGAGAAAGTGCCGAACGGCGATTTGTTTCACGAGTTCTGATTGGCTCAGTGGCGGGGTCAAGGGGTCAGATTCATTTATAATTTATGCGTTAACGCAAAAGATGACATGATTGGGACAAGGCTAAAGACGCAATCGATGGCCTTGTTTGGACAAGATGTATTTTCCAGGAAGGCTTACTAATGCACACGCTAGTGTCTTACAAAACAGAAGTTTTGAAGCGTTGAAACTGCAAGTTTCATCCTTACGATGATTAATCCAGGGGCAAATTATTCATGAGTTAGCCAAATGATCTCATTGACGTAAAATCTTTCCAAAGTGAAATGTATTGAACCTAGGCAGAGTTCTGGGTGAATTTCGTGATATTAGGGAGGTTTAGAAATCAAACGATAAACGTAACCTTTACGACAACGTTATTTTTTGCATATTACACATTCACCAGATTTTATATTGCATTTTCGGTACCAAAATAACGTTGTCGTTGACGTTTACGTTTATCGTTTGATTTCTAAACCTCCCTAATATATGCATTCGTCTGCAGTGAGATGAAGGCATTCATATCCATTAATCATTCGGAGGTCATTATACCTGCAGACGTTTTATCAAAATGGGCAATTATTAGGTGATATACACTTCAGTCTATTTGAAGGAAGACACTCTTACATGTATCATAGCCACAGGAAGAACATAAAACGCCATGAGTTTTTTAGACGCAGAAGCAACGTGTCCAACCCAATAGACATACGCCGTATTTCGCCGAGTAATGACGTCAGACAGAGCCCATTACAAAAGCATGCCATGTACACAGCCAGGGAGATACTTTACTCGTAAATACTCCGGAGAAACCTCTGATCCACCTGAGCTTTGTGACGTATCGTACCCCTCGGACGATTTTCAAATGATCCTTTGCCAATATCTCGCTTCCATGGATCAGTCTTAATACCAAAGTGCACCATCATTGGCAAAATCGGACTTAAAGGTACAGGTATGGTATCAACCGGGATATATTGGAAGAGATGTCGTTTTGAAATTGCCAGGGAGACGCACTGTTATCGGTCAAGCGGTTTTGCTTAGTAGAATATATGACGTGTCATGCTGTGCAAAGGAAGGGAGACGAATAGTGCACCATTCGGAATAGTACCATTCGGAACTTCGAAGGCAACTGCTCGGCAATTTCCGTAGACACTCGCATTTCCCCTCGGACACAATTCCAAGGCAGCCATCTTGAATGCGCAGTGATTGCCTTGAGTTTCTGTGGGTTTGGATGCGGTCGCCTCATCACACCCTGCGTATGAACGAAATAGGTCACACAAAAACGTTGCGTTATTGATCAATAATTGGCAGATTGGGTAAGATATCGGTAAGTTTATAATATGCCTCAACTTATCCAGGAAATAAGGTTGAATATCTTAGCAGGC
The DNA here is from genome assembly GCA_002633025.1 of Notospermus geniculatus. NCBI lineage: Eukaryota > Metazoa > Nemertea > Pilidiophora > Heteronemertea > Lineidae > Notospermus > Notospermus geniculatus. The sequence goes on from NMRB01002236.1 coordinate 101,016, forward strand.
CAAAATTCGGCGAAAATAGTCCCACGGTCGGTCGGTCGGTCGGTCGGTGTTTGTTGATAAACAATATGGCTGCCTTGGACTTGTGTCCGAGGTGAAATGCGCCGCCCAGTGGATAGATAAGCAGTTCGCCTCAGGTCGTTCCGAATGCCGCGCCCCCTTCAGTTTGGACTTCATTTCCATGATGTAATGTATTTCAGGAGAGATGGCTGGTACCACAAATATCGCCTGCTGTAAGAGCGCCTTCAGCGTATGGCGTATAGCCGATGAAGTTACGGTGTATATTAAACTTTGAAATTTATGTTTCGTTTCCACTTCGTACCTACGAAGTGGAAATTTAAAAATTCAAAATTCACCATAAAGGCTCGTTTCCACAGACGCGTTTCACGCTGCGTGATGCGTCAAATCTTTTGTTATTTTCCGCCGCTCTGCTTCCAAACAATGGGTGAAGCGTCAAAACGCTCACGCTACCGCTTCTGTGGAAAGGGGCCTTAACTCTATCGCACGCACTGGCAGCAGGGACACTTGTGGTACCAACCATCTTCAGAAATACATTTAGGTCCTGGAAAATGAAGCCTATTTTCGTATTTCGTACTGCGTATTTCGTCAGGTTTGCGAAACCTCACTAATATGAAGTTTTCTTGAAGCGTACCAATTTTTACTGACAGCCACATCACATTAAAGATGACTGGATTTTTACGAAATTAGCCTACGACCAAAGACAGGCGAAGAAAATCCGTCTCAAAGACGGGGCTCTTGCAGAATGGCGTGATTCTGCTGACCGCACAGTGAAAACCAATACAGGCAACTCTATCTCCACCGATGTCCAGTTCCCTGGGAATTTCCGCAGATGACAAACTTATGTCAACAGGTTGGTCCCATCTCGCCACGTCATGCTCCCATTTGGATCAAGCAGCTGCGCGGTGTATGGCGTTTTCTCTCCTTGAGATATCATAACTTACCAAGTGGCTCTTCAAGGACCGATCCACGTGGAAATATATATGAAGATACACGCTACTTGGTAATGATAGAATTGCAATTAAAATTCGGCATGCACGTGAATGATCACGGGCGTCAGAACGTGAGCGAGCAAGTTTGGCAACAACTCAAGAGGTTGTTCGTCGTTGATGTGATTCTGAGTGTGCAATTTGAGAACTGCCCGTATCACCAACAACAAGCAAAGACTAATTTTGTTGCACTGAGTAGCACCACGGTGCATGGATTCGATTGGGTAGGCCTCGGACACATTCTGAGAGCATCAGGGTTCTTAGCGCTCGCGCCCTTCGTCACAGGTGTGCGGTGACGAAGGGCGCGCTGACAACCCCTGATGTTCTCAGGATGCTGGGACTGGGCATGGCCCTCACAGTTTCTCTTTAAAGCCCTTTTGTATCTTGCGACGGCCGACGTACATGTGTAACCTTTGACCATTAGGCAACGTCGTATATGCATGCTCGACAAGACTGTTCAAATCTATCTATTTGAATGATCTAAGTTACCAATTAGGTATTGATAATGTTGCTACAAATAAAAAGAATGAGTTGAAACATGTTACTTTACCTGATGAAGGATCAGTCACGCTATAACAGCACGTTGAACTTCTCAAGTGATGAAGGTATGGCGGCCATTTTGTTTCGATGTAGTATCAGTCCAGCCTCGGTGTACCATTGGCTATATATAGATTGGACAGGACACCAGTCTTATCAAGGTGGGGAGGGATAAATGGTCACCTAATGCATACAGTCGGGCTTTAAAGACCTCAATGATCAAGCGGAGTATCCTCCCGCTGTACAAACTGGTAAAGAGAGTCTGTCACAATGTGATGCCAGATGAAGCACTAGCTATGTGTCTCTGGCAGGCTTACTGCGGTACCGTTCGTAAATTGTAAAGCGCTCGTGCATTCGTACATCGGCATCGTTGTTCAGTATCCCCTGCCGGCTGACGATATATACACATGTGCTTCTGCATGTACATCTGTTACACTGCCACGTGTCTGTAACAGACGTTCAATCGGTACTCAATAACACCTCGTTCCCAAAGCACTTCACATCATGATAAGTACATGTATGTATACATAATACATCTAAGCAGTGGAATAGGGGGGAATGAATCATGACAGGACGAACACTGTTTACAACTTTGCACGTAAAGGGACTTCGATTGTGTCATATGAACAGCTTTTCAAACACTTGCTTCCGTATCTACTGAACGCTGACACAGCTGGACAAAGGAAGGAAGTTGATTCAACTAACTCTGGAGTATTGCAAAATTTGATCAGCTGATAATTTCACGTGTTCTTCAGATCAGATCGATAATTGAAAATGCTGGGCTATCATGGACATGGTCCAAAAACGTTTGTTGGACGATGTAGATTGATGTACACCCTTACTCAAAAGTAAATGCACCTAATGAACTTAAACATTTCCCAAAATCTTCAGTGGATTAACTTTTGCATTTTATGGCAGATATTTAGGGCCTTAAGAAACATTTTGAGACAAAAATGCACACCTACGTGTAATAAACTTTTGTGAAAAATACAAGATCATGATATTTTGGGTCAAAAGGTTTCTTGAAGCCCTAATTGCCATAAAAAGCAAAGGTTAATCCACTGAAGATTTTGAGAAATATTTAAGTTTATTAGGTGTGCATTTACTTTTGATTGAGGGTGTACGTGTACACGTACGTGTAGATTGGCTGGTTTTTCTTGGTAAAAGTAAACCTATACGTTTTTTGACTTTTTATACTTCTACCACCTGCAGATGACACAGTCTTGGTAGCTGAATAGATCAAATATTTATATTTCTGCCGATACATAAATACCCGGAAAGAGTTAATGGCAATTTCCCAAAAACCACAATGTAGAAATGACCTCAAAATTCAATGGATTCCTTAAATTGCAGCCCCTTGACACTGTTCAAACGGTATGATGGTGGGATGCGGACATCAATGGTCTCAGCTGAATAGCCTGACCCACATCATTGGGACGGTATGTGCGCATACACGAGCCCCCATTTTCTCCGAAGACATTCAGAGTTTGAGAGAAGTGACAACTTTAAAGCTGCATTTAGCTGACACGCGGAATGCGGATTGCGGAACGCGGAAGCGGAAAATGCAATGCATTTTCGCATACAACATATCTTTCCGCCAGGGTTTCCGCGTCCCTATACCGCATTCCGCGTGTCAGCTAAACGCAGCCTAACGGTCCGGAAAGACTCCACTTGTGGGACAGGAAAGGACCTTTCGAATTTCAGCCCCATTTCAAATTTACAACGGGTTGCCTCGTGCACGATTTGGTAAAAAAGTCAAACTTGACAAGAAGGTGATTCAGGCGCGAATCCAGGGGAGGGGCGCACCCGGCGCACGCCCCCCCCCCCTCATTTCGGCCAACAAATCTGTAAAATCGACCGTGAAATTCTGAAATTTGGAGCAAGTCATTGAAATTCACCGCAGATTTCAATGTTTCTAGCACAGTGCACCCCCTCTTTTCCGAAATCGTGGATCCGCCCCTGTGATTGGCCAATTAAAACCCTCTCCGACGCTTCGGGCCATTCGTTGTCAAGCAGATGATAGCGCTGCAGGCGTACGTCTCTGAACAGGCCCTCCACTTTGACAGCGCGATGAAATTACTAAACCATTCTTTTTCCCAATAACAGTACGTTTTATCATGTAAAAAGGTACATGTTAAATTCCAAAGCGACTCATTGAGTGGTTTAAGTATAATCAGCATCTGTAATTGATTTTCCCGCGTTTCGTTCCGCTAAGCTGTCTCGGAGAAGGTACTAATTTTGAATGGCAAGGCGGATTGATCGAAACATCATTAGCCTACGTGGTAACCTGCGGAATCTTATGTTCTGAACGTAGGGTTTACGAGTTTATACGACGTCATGTGATGGGGAAATGGCGACCATTATCTTGTCTTTGAGTACCATGGGATCGTCAAAGGAAGCATCAGGTTTTTATGAGCTCGTTTGTTGACTTGCGGTGTTCCATGTTGGTAACAATGGCGTGTGACGGGCAGTGTCGGGCGCAGGTCCCATCACCAAGTACTAGTATCCATTCAGGTGTGGTTTGGATTTGAATATTGACTATTAATGGCCGCGCCACAAATTTTTCATCCAATTTTCTGAATATGCTCAGTAGGCCTACATGTATGTACATGCGGCTCTATACATTGAAGCCCCAATATGCCCGGAATCTGAATTTCCAAAAAAGTGAAAAACTCTGCTTCGTCAAAATGACGAACTTAGGTTCGTTTTCCATTTATCACCAAACTGAGTATCTAGTTCGTCGAAATGACAAATCCACGGTTCGTCATTTTGACAAACCCTTGTTGTATCTCAAACAATAGGGAGGTTTCGCAAGCGCCCGGTTAGGCCAAACGACGACGTTTATCTATTGTTTGGGTATACCTATACAATAGATAAACGTCGTCGTAGGGCCTAACCGGGCGCTTGCGAAACCTCCCTAATCTCTGACATGGTTCGTCCAAATGACAAACCGTGGATTGTCATTTCGACGAATTAGATACTCAGTTTGGTGATAATGGAAAACGAATCTAAGTTCATCATTTTGACGAAGCAGAGTTTTTCAGTGCATGAAAATTTGATCGTGTGGATGAAAATTTGATGTGTGGAGCGGCCATTATCAATGCGTGTACTATAATCCATGATTTCTATTATTTTTCATCACCCAACCTCAACTTGGACACAATATTCCATGCATTCAAGAAAGCATTCAGGGAAAGGAATGGCCTCTGAATTTTTTTTTCTGTTTCTAAGAATAAACCACTTTGCAATGGATCCGAAACGTATGTCTCTGGTCCATCAATCGCCACGTCTGCTTTCCGGTCAAAGTCACAACAACAATGAGACCGACCGCACAAGAGAACGTCGCCTGACAAACCATATCCAACAAGTTCAACACTTCACCATCATGAATGGCGTTTTCTTTGACTGAATGAGNGGGCCCCCCCCCCCCCCAGCTTGGAACTTAAGTCAAGCGGACAGGTGGTTGACAATGATTGACTGACTCCATACCTATTTCCTAAGTCGCCGTCTCAGCCCATGCGAACAGATGTTTTGTAGCCCGAGTGAAAGGCGCACACGATGGTCCAATTACCCACGAAAATGGGCTTTATCTATGGATTAATCTGTTTGTCATTCAATATGGTGGCATTACCGTAAAGTTAGCACAGATGATGCAACATGGACAGCAACGATGACGTAGGGAGCGCTTCAAGTGGGCACTAACTACCACTTATGGATCATTTCTACTTCGACGATGTGTGGCGTTGTTAATAAAAGCTGGCTGTTGGAATGTTGTTTGTCTTGACTTGTTGCTTGTTGCATGTCGAATGCCAATCGAAACGGCAGGTCGGGTTAGCAAACTGGGGTAAAATTTTTACCCATTTTGAGAAATATCGCCCGAAAAAAAAGACAAAATGTCAAGTCATTTTAAGAAAATTTTTCAGAATGGGAAAAAATTCTATCCGAATTTGAGAAACTGAAAAATCCGCCCAAAAGTGCCAAAATTTCCCACTTCTTATTTTTCCATTTTTACTTCTTACTCTCCCTTTATACTGAAATCTCATCCGTTCTCAAATAATCCCGGCACTATAACTGAGTGAACATGGAACATAACTGCACATCAAGGCGGATCAGTCTATCAACTCTCACCACGACCTGATAAACCATCTTTCTTAATCCTTGACACTATAAGTGCATGCTATTGAAGATGTTTCAGCTGAGAAACAGAGCGTATTGAATATTTCATAGGTTTCTGTTCCTCACTGATGGCTTTTGAAAGCATGTCAATAATGGCGCGCATCTTGTGCTGACCATAGACAGGAAAGTCTTAAAGATAATGTATCACGGGTAGGCCTATTTTCGCGGGCCACGAAATTCATTGTTTATTTACATTTTGTTTGCTTATGTCCAGGCTTTCTTTGTCTTATGAGTAATTTGGTGGTCTGCCCTTCTAGAAATTCTGTTCATTCCAAAAGTATCCATTTTGGTGAGTTGGCATGTCCCAAAAGTCCAAAATAACATAATGTAAACATCCATGTTTACAAACATTGAATGTAAACAATGAAGTCGGTTTTGTATCTCGCGACGGCCGACGTAACCTTTGACCTTCAGGCAATGTCGTTTCTGCATCCCGGGTTCTGCATGCTCGAAAAGACTGTTCAAATCTATCTATTTGAATGATCTAAGTTACCAATTAGCTATTGGGAGTGTTGCTACACATAAAAGAATGAGTTGAAGCATGTTACCTTACCTGATGAAGGGTTAGTCACGCTCTAACAGCACGTTGAACATCTCAAGTGATGAAGGTATGGCAGCCATTTTGTTTCGACATAGTATCAGTCCAGCCTCGGTGTCACCACTGCATGGCTGTATATAGGTTGGACAGGAGACCAGTCTTATCAAGGTGGGGAGGGATAAAGAGTCACCTAATACACACATCATGCTTTAAAGTAATGAAAGCCAGTAAGTTTTTTCTTATGATTTCTTATCCACTATGATGAAATCACAGAGTCCAAATGCCATGAACAATCAACGGTTTATAAAACGCCGAATGTGTCGCTGCATGCTAGGTTCAATCAAGATTGATGAGATCTTGTTGCTGTAAATGTGGCCCAGGGTGCCCAACGCAATCTCAGGGGTGTCACCATAAAGCACAAACCAGCACTTCCATCGATCAATTTGTCTCCACGTGACAGCTAACTGCCTCTATCATGCTATGGTTTGATAACGATAGCCGTTACGAGGAGCTGTAACGTTAATAGACATGGTGATTGGGTCAGATGGACACTGAGGCAAGGACGGGTTCATCACGAACGAACAGCACCTGACTACGCCAGAGTTCTTCCCTTCCTCTAAAGTGGCCATGCACGATCAATATTATTGCACAATATGTGGCCCAAAATAGGGGCATGTGCCTCTGGCATGATGGGTAGAAGAAAGATTGGCAATAATATTGCCCATTTTGATCCTCATATTCAATATGAAGATCAAAAATGGTCAATATTATTGCCAGTCTTTGTGCAATAATATTGAACGTGTATGGGCCGCTAGAGCCTTCTTCGTCAACGTGACAGCCATAGTTGAAAATGCAGGGCTTTCACTTAATGGCCATGTTTACTTTTATTGCTATTTCTTCGTTTTATGAGTGGGCGATAATAATATGTTGTTGATGCATTTCCGAATGCTTGCAGCCGAGACGCCTGACCCGAAAGCAATGTTCGTACAGAGAGGACTACAATCAAATGGAAATTAACTCACGTAAATGGGAATTAGACGACAGTTCATTTTGTTTGTGCGATGACTCCGGGTGAATGCCGCTCCCCGTAGTTAAAACTCGTCCCTTCTTTCTTGCGCTATTTGAACCGCGATTCTCGCAGGTTCACTAAAAACCGCCGCGCTCTGGATAAAGGTAATAAAAGGGTTTCCACTGGTAGATACATTGATAAATTCTTTATAACTAAGTATTTCTACCTGTTTACGTTTAAAGAAATTCGAGGCACCCGATGACCGAGAGAGCAGGCGAGACAACCATTTTGGTTCCAGAAGCCGCCGCTAGGGCTAGAAGGCTTCGGTATTGGCTGCCATTTTATTGCTGACGTCATTCTAGGATACCATTTTCCTGTA
>NMRB01002237.1:0-38319 GCA_002633025.1 Notospermus geniculatus
CACAGTGCGCCCCCTCTTTCCCGAAATCGTGAATCCATCCCTGGGTTCAGTGTCATATTACATTGCTCGGTAAAAAATTTCAATAATAATCATCTCGTTCCAGAGTAGCCCTGCATCCCCGTAAACAGATACTTTGCACCACAAGTGATGACCATACATGGAAGATGTGGGCGATACCAAGCGGGGACATCATCATGACAGGAGAGGGACACACAGACTGGCTGTCGTCTTGTGACTTCCATCCCAGGTACGTATCCCGGGTTCTGTGGGACGACCGCGCTGTCAGAGTGGTGCAGCCAGCGCCTATCACCTCTTGGGATCTGGGTTCAATCTCCAGTTGGCCGTATTTGACACTCAACTCTCTCCTGACAATATTTTAAAGGCCCCTTTCCTTCCATCTCTTTTAGTGGCTCGAAACTAGCAACAACCAGCGGCGACACCACTGTCAAAATCTGGGACTTCAGTAAAGCCGAGTGTACACATACATTCACCGATCATACTCAGGCCGTCTGGTCCTGCAGCTGGCACTCGTGTGGCGACTTCTTAGCAACATCTTCAATGGATAACACCTCAAAAATATGGGATCTTAACAGGTAGGCCTAGGGGTTCTTATCATGATGGCCCACAGGAGAAATCACAAGTGGTGATGTTTTGGCAAAACTCCGACCAAGATCAGGGGTCGTATTCTAGAAGCTTCCTCAACTCTACACTTTTGTTTACCTTTAGCTATTGTTTGCAGGGCAGAATACAAAACTTAAAGTGGACCTTAGAGTAAAGGAGGCTTCTAGAATACGCCTACGGCCCCGGGCTAGCTATCACTCTGAGGTTGGTTTACCCATCCTCTCAAAACAGGGTGCTGTCTCCTTTATCATTTCTTTTCATAAGGGAGGCACAAGGCCCTGAGGGAGGCAGTAGGGTTGGGGAAGGTGGAGTTTTGGTGACTGAAAGACACCTCGTACTCCAACCATTACCATTGGCCCACTGTTAACAGCATATGCAAGCTCCAAGTTGAGTTGCCACTGAACCATAATCCACTATTGTTATTGTCTTTTCCAGTCTGCGTTGTCGATACACCCTCCGCGGCCACGCCGACTCTGTCAACAGCATCATGTTCCTGCCGTTTTCTAACACGTTATGCACGGCTTCTGCTGATAAAACGCTGTCGTTATGGGATGCAAGGCAGGGTCTCTGTGCTCAGACATTCTATGGTCACATGCATTCAGTCAACTATGCAGTCTTTAACATGAAGGTAAGACATGTGATAAACCAGATGAAAAATTGTCAGTTGCCGAGCTAGCAGGGGAGGGGGGCTCTGAACCTCAAGTTTCACACCTGCCATGCAACCACATCACCAAACTGGTAGTGAGCCACAAGTTTCAAGCAAGCCTCATTCTATTGTTCTTATCTCCAGGGCGACACCATTGCCTCATGTGATTCTTACGGCATTGTGAAATTATGGGATGTCCGCAAGAATACGCCAATGGTCAGCATCGACGTCGGGCCACACCCAGCGAATCATGTGTCATTTGATCCGTCGGGGATGGTTGTGGCAGTCTCGAGCAATGACGGCACCATCAAGATGTATGAAGTGGCCAGTGGACAGGTAAGATTGAGGGGGCGCCCGATTGGTGCAGTGGAGACATCAGCCCCTGTCAATCAGGTTAGGGTTCATTTCTCAGTTGAACCAACAATTCATAACTTATGAATTTTTGGTTGAACCCACGTCATGAGATGAGGTTCATCAACAGATTTTCTAGATGTTATTAGTCATAGTAGGTGTGAATTGATATTGAGGACATCACTTGAAAACATAGGATACACCACTCAGACGAGCTCATGCTTTGAATTTATCATGTGAATGACTGGTTTCTGTTTTTAGGTCACTTCCCTTGTTGGACATGAAGATGCTGTGCAGGCCGCTGTGTTTGACCGAAGCGGAGAGTTCCTGGTGTCTGGAGGGAGCGACTGTTCCATCAGGATCTGGACATAATCTCGTTAAATGAACAATGGCATATATTGCACATATTGTATTAAATCCGTCCTATTTTGCCTCCAGAGTGCCAATGGAGAGGCAGGCGACAACCGTCCACAACAGACTTGAAGTTGGCCTGTGGAAATCATTTAACAGAACCATCTTCAACTCAACATGTCATGGTTAATGTGATGCCTAGCATAATGTAAATAATATGACCGTATTAATAAAATGTTTTGTCATTTGGAAACCTTGTTTATGCATTTTCTTTCCATGTCATGGGACAATGAACCGTAGACCAAAACGAAGCTGTATCCTTGATCATGTTGATGACAAAAACTTGTTCCCGTCTCTCAATGACATGCGAGAACGACTCACAGTAGGTCCACAGAGCATGCATCAGGACTGCTTCATTAAATGCAACCTGCTCTGGCAAAAGCAGACGCACACTGCTCAGAAAGTGACCCTCAATGAAGATGAAATAAGGAAAGAAATCAATAGTTTCAGATTTCTTCATAATAGACAGACAATATTGAAAGTGACAAAGACTTGCTCTCAACCTGCTAAGCTGAGAGCGACATGCGACTGGTTTTACCAGGTCACAAATGATAAACTGGGTGCACACAAAGGGTCGTATTCATAAAGCGGTTCTATCATTAGAACTGTCTTACGCTGGTTCCAAGTGTACTTCACCACTACACTTGGAACCGGCCTAAGACGGTTCTAACGATAGAACCGCTTTATGAATACGACCAAGTTCAGTGATTGTTCTGAATATAGGCCGACCGGTTCTGGAAAAGGACTCGGTACAGGAATCAACATTTGATGTGGAGCACAACATACAAGAAGTCAAATGAGTGAACAAAGTCACATATCTGATATGGCTGATATTTTTATTGTATCATCAACGTTTTGAACAGATGAAGTCAGATTCTTCAGTGTTTGCTGATCTGATCACATGATCGGTCCTTTCTTAGTATTACTCTGGGTTTGATCACTCTGAACAATCAAGAGGACAGTACGATGACATCCTTCATCTGGATAGGTAGAATCACGATTCCCTTGTGGAAAGGCCACCTCTGTAAAGCTTGTGCAGGCCGTGTTCGTCGCCCCATTGCCTTCTGTTGATGTGCAGGATGTTTCTCTACACCATGGAGCAGATACAGTTCTGTTGCGCTGCATGTTGACTGAAGGGTATGTACGGAGTCTACTGGCTTTTTCTGCTCACCACCTTGTCTTGGTCTGAAAACTAACTAAGAAGACTGACAGCATTGGCTGTACTTCGGATTAATAGAGGTTTTGGAGATGGGGCAAGTATGTTAGGAAGAAGCTGTTTTCATGTGTTTCACTCTGAAGTCAGTCATCAAATGTCTGTGATGAACTGAGTGACTGAATGGAAGCAAGACGCTGAACTTTCTGGTCAAAGGTCAAAATACACATCAGCCTGTCAGTGAAGATTACCTTCTTCAAAATCAATTTCATCAATTTTTCAATTTGTATCAGTTTTTGTTCTCCTGACTTGTGACCTAACATGGTACTGCACCTTTCAAACCCTCAGCCTGTAAACATGGTGAAGAAAGTAACCTCCACCACCAGCATGTGAACTCCCCAGCCGTAACCATGGTAACACTCTGGTCAGCCACTAGGCAAGCTGGCATCACGGATATTACATCATCGCTGACATGTTTCTACCACTTGGTTCCAGGATACTCTACCAAGGCGACATATTCCCCCAACCTTAACCAAAAGATTCCCAAAGTAACCTTTGCTACGTCCTCTCATAAAGCAGTTGAGTGAGTAGTGAGCGGTTCGATTCTCTGACCAATTCCAGGAGGGCTGAGAAAATGGAAAGAAAATTCATGAATATCAAAACATAACCAATCACCTACTTGAAGCATCAGGGGTTGATATTGTTCACCTTTGGACTACACTCCATCTAAACTTCAGACAGAATGTACACTCTATCTAAACTTTAGACAGAATGCACACTCTATCTAAACTTTAGACAGAGTGTACACTCTATCTAAACTTTAGACAGAGTGTACACTCTATCTAAACTTTAGACAGAGTGTACACTCTATCTAAACTTTAGACAGAGTGTACACTCTATCTAAACTTTAGACAGAGTATAGTCTGAAGGTGAAGTGACTGTAGACCTTGATATTTCAAGTTGATCATCACAAACACACAAAGATTAGCATCAAGACAGCCAAGATCACAACAGTTTTGTTTGATGTCCCCAGGAATTTTGTAAAGTCTGTCGGTCAGACATCAGTTCACACCTGGAAATGAAAGATTATACAACACACGAGATACCTACCCTGCAATAAACTAAGACGAGCCGGTCGGGCTGTCGGCGTGAGGTGCAGGGCCAAGACGAGCTCCATAAGATTATCTGAAGGAGAAAACTTATAAGATTAGTCAAGTCTTTGAAGTGAAATGAGAAGAAAGAAAGTTTTAACAAATATACTTTATTTATCTTTAAAACACGCAAGGAACTTTTAAATGCACTACTTGATTGAACTGTCTTTGAATATCAAGTGATCTGATTACTGAACTAACGAAGTCATCCTCCCTGAGATGACTTTATAAACCTATTTACAAGTCCAAATGTAATTCAACTGACATCACCAAGGTATTTTAAAAGCACATGTCCACAGCAGAATTAGAATATACACTCCAGTTGTCCACAACATGATTCAGTTTGTCAAACTCCGCATGAATTACATACACTCAATATCTGATAATGTGTCATCCATTTGGCGATTACAATGAAACTAAACAGTTTGTATCCCTTGTTATCAAATCCACAACTAGTTCCCGATTTACGAAGCACCGGCTGCACACTTTGAACAGAACTCAAGTGACACTTTTCCTCTGTTTGCGACATGGAGGCAGACACCACCACTAGCAGCCTGCCTGCCCTTCTTAGCTGGCATGTCTGAGTAATCATAGTCCGTAATAGCCTGGCGTTTCCGTGAAAATGCTGTTGATAAGTTGACAGTTTCAACACCTTCAATGTTTTTGATAAGCCCTGACAGTGCACTCTGATTGGCAAGAACAGATCTCAAATACATCAACTCTTCCTCAAACGTCACTTTCTCTTTCTCCCACTCCGACATCCTCCTCTTCATGTCAGCATTCTCCTTCTTTAACTTCTCATTTTCCTTCTCAATGCTTGCTATGTACTCCTTCTTTTTCTGCCGTTGTTGACGGGCATTCACAGCAGCACGATTTCTCATGTTCATTTCAGTCTCCTCGGCCTGTTCCATGGCCTGTTTGAATCCAGAATCAACCAACTCCTTGACCAAGTCTGACACCTGGCGAGAGCGTGCACGCTTGGCAGCTGCAACATTGACTGGCTTTGTAACTTTCACAGTTTTTATCCTGTCATTGTCAGATTTGATATTTCCCTTCTGCACAACAAGAATCTTTCCTTCACTGAAATCAAAGCTGTTTGGAACCACAGCTGGAATATCCAAGTTTTGACCAGAACCTGACACACTGACAGTGTCACTTTCCGAATCGGAATAGTCATGACTGCTCACACTACCCTTACTGCGCACCTCACAGCGGCGGCTAGGAATATCGGCCATATCTAGAGCCACATCCAGCAGTTTTGTCTTGAAGGCATCCCGCTCCTCCAGTTTCGGAAGGATGGGTGTCTTACAGACTTCCTGCCTGCTGGATGAGCGCGTTGTAGGTTTCTGCATTACCGTAAGATCCACTGTGTCCAAATCCTCCTCTAAGATGCTGATGACGGCACCATCATTGAAGTTCGGATCATTGTTGAGTTCAATGAACTGGTAGTCTTGTGTAGGACTGGGACTGGCTTCAGTAGCAGGGTAGACGACACTATCACCAGTACCACTGTCATTGTCAACGCTGACCACAGATTCGTGACCAGGGGACTCTTTTGTTGACCAGTCTGGAAAGTCAAAGTCGAAGTCGAACTGGCCCTGATCCTGGCATTCCACTTCATCTAACAAGGAATCATAAAAAGTAGGTGTTTCAAAAGCCATTCTAGCAGATGTTCCAGTCACAAGTCAGAAATTGTGAAATAACGTGTTTGTGTAGGGAGTTCTACACGCTCAAGTTGTACTGTACAGAACAGTGTACATGTACAGCACGATGCACATGCACGCAACGCAAGGCACGAAAAGTTAGTGTCTTCTTTTTTCAGTTTCAATCAGCTCTTTGTCGAGTCACAACACCAAAATTGTTGATGGATATAATTCAGGTGATTTTAGTGACAGTTTGATCGGCAATAATCATACAAAGTTCACTAAAATCACAACAAAACTCACCAAATTCAGAGAAATGCGGTCTGCTCGTGTCGAAATCTGAACGCTGAATGTTGCTGACGCCGCAAACCAGAAAAGATAGCGGTTTGTAAGCGTAAATGCCATTGGCTGGTTAGCCAAACACGCTTTCTCTTGCACCTTCTGATTGGTTTACATTTTTAGAAATGACGTCGGGTTCATTCGGTGCAAAACGTCGAGAGATCGTTTTGGCCGAACAACATACTTCACCGTCTACCTACACCGTAAACCTAGTACCTTTTTTCTTAAAAGACAGACAAAATTTCAATATGAATAAAACAAATTTGAACTTCAACATATACATCAAATGTATTACGTTGGGTTTCATATCCATTAGTTTGTTTTAAATGCCACAAAAGTGCATAGTACCGGCGCGTAATGATATATATGGTGAATCTGGTTTCATTCTTTGCCGCCCACACCCTGGCGGCGCTCCCGTCGGGGCAACACAACTTCTATGGAGCGCGAAATCCACAACTTGTGACTTCTTCCACCACTGACCAACTGCAATCTAAGAGGATGAAATTTCTGTCAGTTGATGGTTTGCATCCGACAAAGTTTGGTGAAAATGCTTCCAAAGAATGCCATATTTGATGTAATGCCGTAATCTAAGCGAAACGTGCCTCATCCTGCGTCGCAACTCAAATGCAATTAATGCAGAATCGGTATCCCATATATTTCCCACGCCTAGGCGCTAGGTTTGCGTACATCACCCAGTGCATTTCCCCCTGTGGACGCACCTGGAGGCGACACAAATAATAATGGCTGCCTCCGAGTTGAGTGAGGAAATGAGCGTAGCTGAGCAGGCATTAGATATGCTTGCTGGTGAAGTTGCTGGGCATGCAAAAGTCCAGTGGGATCCGGGAAATAGCAAGGATTGGGATGCGGAAAAACCCACGCAGCAATGCTTCATGAGAATCAAAAGGTAGCTGTCAAAATCAGCTGTCTCCACCAGCACAGCAGGCAGCAGAGCAGTGTCACTGACGACAGTACACTGTCATGTCAGTGCAGTGGCACTGATGAATGAAAATGTACACTTTCACTTCCTTATTGTTCCACAACACGCATTTGCCATTGGCATTGTTGCATGCATGCATGAGGTGCAAATTGCAGTGTTCTCCGCGTGGCTTTTTCGTGAGGGTGGCCCATGCTACCTTGGCATTTTCCCACCCTGTCTTATTAAACCATCATAACTTACAGTCCAAATTTGTGATGGGTTTCTACTGTTCTAGGCCTAGCCCTAGGCCTATATTACATGGATGTAGGCCCTAGCCCTAGGGGGAGGCCCTAGCCTACACCCCCTATCTTAAATTGGTGACCACCCTGTCTTACATTTTAATTTGCAAAGCAGGCCTATTAATGGGAAAACCTGGAATTTCAACAGTACCACCCTACATTACAAAATGTTGTGGAGAACACTGAAATGACCATAGGCCGATCATCAATGACGTCATGACATCCATGGCTGCATGCTAAGGCCTAGGCTACACACGGAACAGCATAACAAAACTAGGCCTCCTGCACAGTGACAGTTGCACTCCACCTGGCCTAGGCCTACACAGAGACGACACAACCCCCCCCCCAAATACTGGCATGATGTATAAAACATCACTCAGTTCCTTTTGTTCATCACAGAGACATCATGAGTATATACAGTGAACCACCCCCTGGGATGTGTGTGGTCCCTGAGAAAGATGATTGGACAACAGTAAGTTCACATAATCATGACCCTTCAAAACCAAGGACTTTGTGAGAAAGACTTGATTTTTTTACTCATTTGATGGAAGCATGGCAGTTGAATTGCAGATTCAATGCAATTAGCATGGATGCATCAGCTCACAACATTCAGAATGTTCAGAATCAGGCAGACTCATATGTTTCCATAATGCAGTCTCAATATTAGCTTGAAGTTTTACAGTTGATCCTGACTACAAAGAGGAATTTTTTTTCTTCCAGATACATGCCCTAATCACAGGACCATACGACACGCCCTATGAAGGGGGATTTTTCTATTTTTTAATCCGCTGCCCGCCAGATTATCCAATACGTCCTCCAAGAGTAAAACTGGTCACGACGGGCGATGGTCAGGTCAGGTTTAATCCAAATCTGTACAAAAACGGCAAAGTCTGTCTCAGTATATTAGGGTGAGTAAGTGGAAGTGTTTCAGCGTTAGGAAATCTGGACAATTTGTCACACCAACACGCCTGTCAAACCCCGACATTTTTAGCTATATCACTGATATCACTCCTGCTTGTATTGGTTGTGTTCATTCCCTCTTTCAGTACATGGTCAGGTCCAGCTTGGAGCCCAGCACAAAGTCTCGCTAGTGTTCTTATTTCCATACAGTCACTGATGAATGAAAAGCCATACCACAATGAACCTGGCTTTGAACATGTAAGTTATGAATTCTGATTTTGACGGGTTGAAACTCTGATATATCTTGGGTTAAGCTTGCTCAAGATATGTGTTGGTGACAGTCAATCACAGTCAGAGTTATTTGTCCAATGGCGTCCATGGAATGACGCTAACTTGACCAATCGGTGATGTCAATACTTTTGATGGCAAAAACAAGTCACTAATTTTTGGCGCCCAATTCAGTTTTCTGAACCTGCAAACAAGTCAAGTCAAACCAGCAAGATGGTCTACCACAGATCTTGTGTGCCCATGCCGATGAAGATTGCTGCTTTCCACAGCCATGACGTGTGTTCCTTCCAACAACCTGGTGGAAGGCGATCTCAAGCACTACATGGAATGCGTACTGCATGAAGAGAGAGAGAGAGAGGGGAGGCCTTCATCCTCAGTGGCTGAATACTCGGGCAGTCACTGATTGCAGAAGAAATTATGTGTGTTATCACAGAAGGAAGGGATTTTCCAAAACCCTGAAGAGATATTCCCTCAAGATCTGCCCCTTTTGACCCTTTCCCTTCTATTTCTATTTGACAGGAAAGAACAGCCGGAGATGCCAAGAGGTACAATGAAATAATTCGTCATGAAACGCTGAGAGTGGCGGTGTGTGACATGCTGGAGGGAAGGTGCAAGTGTCCAAATGAACTCATGTAAGTCGATTTCATAAGTATGACCAAAAATAGAAGGTGACCCCCCACCCCCACCACCATTGCAGTGTGCATCAGGAATTGGGGTTACCTCTCGTAAAACACCTCTAGTTGTTTGCCAGTTTTAAGTCTCTCCCCTTTCTTTCCAGGGAAGTTATGAGGAAGTCTTACCCAGCTTACTATTCCTATTATGTCTCATCGTGTGAGAGTAACTTAAATCACAATGGTCAAACTATGCAGGTCAGTTGATGTCTACTTTGTGAGTTTGGAGAGAATCTTGAGATGGTATAATAAGAAGGACAATATTCCAAACCCTTTGTATATTCATACTGTCGACTGGCCTGGTCCCTGTCCTAAGATAAGGCTTTGTAAACAACCCAATAGACTAGTCTTCTGACTTCAGTAGAGTCTGTCTATAACCATGGCGATGATGTGTCTTTTCAGGATCCGTTTGGAGAGCGACGCGGGAAATTTGATTATCAAAATATCATAAAAAGATTGGAAGCCATCAAAGCCAAACTAAACTGTGATGACGAGGACTTGTCAGATATGGAATCCTCGAGTGACTCGGAAAATGATGCCAATGTAAAAGACTCAACAACCAATCCTGTCTCTTCTGGTGCTACGGCAACCAATACTATCACTAGAACCATGGAAACGGAGGATTCAGCACCAGGGGTGGTTGCTATGGCAACAAACGCTACAGCTATGGAAACTGATGCAAATTCTATGGAACTGGAATCAGGAATGAATTCCCATAATGCACCAGAACCAATGTCTTGATGATCTTGACATTTCTGTAAATGTCTGGCATCCCAATCAAAAAATGCATAATGTATGCATTACTGATTTCCCTTGTTTATGTTGGCAGCTTAGATTTTTATTCCAATCCATGTAACCAT
Source organism: Notospermus geniculatus (assembly GCA_002633025.1). Lineage (NCBI taxonomy): Eukaryota > Metazoa > Nemertea > Pilidiophora > Heteronemertea > Lineidae > Notospermus > Notospermus geniculatus. The sequence continues at coordinate 10,250 of NMRB01002237.1, forward strand.
GGTAACTGTTTGGTCCTGTCTACCTTTAATATGTTGGTTCCGGTGCAGCCAGATTTTTGTTCGGCTTCCGAATCTGTGAATATTACACATGAAATGGCACAAGATTTTACTCCTGTTCAAGCATTTTGCCAACTTCTTTGACCTGGGAAGGTAAAGTGTCTTGTCAGGACTGGTCTTGTACAAAGAGGGACGTCGGACACAACACTGCCTAACAGAACCAAAAGGAGTTGAAGCCGACCAGGGCCCAGTTTCACAAAGAATCTTAAGTCTAAAGTTTGACTTAAGTCATCATGTGACCAGGTTTCAGCAAATCAGATGGCTTCATTTCAGACTTTTTTCTTAGACTTAAGATTCTTTGTGCAACCGGGCCCAGGTTTAGCCTTAATGCACTGCTTTGAATTCTGTGCGGGTGTGCTGCTGTCCCCTGAGAAGTTCTAACACATGTATGTAGCTGGAGCACTTGTATATCCTGGACATCTATCAAGACAAACAGTGACTCAAGCAACTGGGAGTAGGTTGCAGGATATTTGTTATTTTCCTGATGCATTTCTGTTAAGGGATGACAGTCCAGACTCTGGACCAGGGAGGCCATCACAACATGTCGATGGTTCGAAATGTTCAGGTGCAGCACAGTAAACCGAGGGGGGGGGGCTGTGTTGTTGTTAAGCTGATGTATGGAAGGGGGTTGATGTCTGTCTGTCTGTTGTAGCATGTGATAACACCTCTGTAGATATGCTGTATTGCTAAGAATTAAAAACACCAGCAGATATCTAAGTAATTACAGTGTTTTTATATCATGGTAAAAAATATGACAGCGATCGCCCTTGGCCTTGGCCTTTGGCCAGATTCTGATGAAATGCCATAGCACCAGCAGGATGAGAATCAATTTCTGTTGGACAATAATTAATTTTGGTTGAACAAGAAATAACGTGTGTCTAACAAGAAATAATTTGTGTTGAAAAGAAATAATTTGTGTTTAAAAAAGAAATAATGAAATTGTGTTTAAAAAGAAATTAAAATGTGTTCAACTAGAAATCCTAGTAATTAAGATGAGAAAAATCAAAGTTTATTTCTCACAATAGATAAGTTAGCATAATATGACACATCAAATCTCCTTCTCCCCGTGTACTCCTCATAAATCTTTCGAAAATGCCATTCCTCCAAGCAATCATAACCTAAATGTTCAAAATAATAATCAAATTTGTTGACGAATAGTTCTGGTCGTGACGTCAGAAGGTGTAGGTCTCCAACGCCGAATATGCAAATGGCGCGAACNCATCAATTCTTCCATGCAAATTAGCTCCGGTTCGATGACACTGAACCATCCCCAATGGACAGGCACCCTTCGTGACGTCATGAATACATTATCAAAACAACCAACTATTGCACTTATGGCGTCCAAAAGCGATTTGTCCGACTTGGCGTCCAAATGGATACAGTAATAATTCTGCGGCCGGTAGATGGCGCGCAGGAGGCGCTCCGCCTGGGGGATATCCTTATACAAGAGGATGCTAAATGCGATTGGAAAATCTCTTTCCTCATTGGTCATGCTGGACGTGACGTAACCTCTGCGTTCTTTAAATGCCGAACAGTCTGAAGTGTCGCTCAGAAAGTGGTCCGCAGTCTCCTTGGGGTTGGGACGGCGTCGCATATAAGCGTTTGCCGCGTTCCACTCATCCATTCGTTTCGTTCCATTCGTTTCGAGAACTTGGCAGTTCACGGCGCGAACTCGCGGGAACCTCGTGGCGAAATTCTCTATCACGTGACTCGGATCCAACACGTGCAGCTTGGCTGGTCTTCCATCAACAATAGATGTCGCCTTCCTTGTTAGTTTGCTATCGAACTTTGGCCTATCGACCTCTGACCTCGAGACAACTCTCTGTCCTGGACTTGCGCGGATGTAAGTGACCTTTGGTTTGACCTTGAGCGAGCCGCTTGTTCGACCTGTGTGGGTCACTTTCCCACGTCCCTCACCCTGCGAAACCCCTCTCCACACGATGCCAGCGGTGATGAAGAGTAAAACGGCGACTGTCCTTTTCCATCCCCTCGGTAGATATCCCATGACGGTTCCGTTATTTCATGACCTTGTCCTTCACCTTCCGTCCTTGACCTTGACGACATAGATGTCTGAAAAGACCGACGCATTATGAAGGATGAGTTTGAACAAAACTTGGGTAGCCGCCTCGTAAACTACATGTATTAGGTTTCTTTATGTCACTTCAGGTGGGCTCAGGATTGACCGCTACCTGATTAGGGCGGGGAGGCACTCTCAGCAAGTGGTTGGTCGAGTATTATTAGGGAGGTTTAGAAATCAAACGATAAACGTAAACGTTAACGACAACGTTATTTTCGTAGCGAAAATGCAATACAAAATCCGGTGAATGTGTAGTATGAAAAATAACGTTGTCGTAAAGTTTACGTTTATCGTTTGATTTCTAAACCTCCCTAATCCATAGAGGAACCTTGGGAGAATTTGGAGGGCTTGCAGTGAAGATAACGGCACCATGGTTCGACCGTACCAAGAGGAGAGACAGTCGGCCTATAATCTCTTCATAGAGAAGGACCGGAGACACACCATCACAAGTTGGGATAAGGGTGTCCGTCGACTGGGCCTATCACCGAATCTTTGACCCAGTTATAAAGGTCACCAGCTACATCTTACCTCACTCACAACCTGGCACGCGGTCCATTGATGATCGCCACACGCCCTTCTAAACGATTGAGTTCGCAAAAAACATCGAAATATCGTACTCCAAACGGTATATTGTGCCCGTCTTGTTTGGTTGAAAATGAAGACCCTTTTTTCCACTTGACACTCGTTCATAGAACTTTAGTGCACAGAGTACGGCCTTCCGTCATAATGCTCAAATGTGTCAACAAAAAGGGGTCAAATCACATGACGTAATTCTGATTTTAATCCATGGATGTTTAGTCATACGTGAAACCAAAGCTTTTATTTTGTTGTTGTCAATAATTTGTGAACGACCACGTGTGGCTGAAGACGACACGTGCTCACCGGCCAGACGGCGACGATTCTCCACCGCCCCTCCTCCGACCCGATCTGCGGCCGAAAACACAGGCTGGCTATGGTCGGTAGGAATCGTCATGCGCGCTGATCTAGCGATGAAAGATTCTCTCAAAATAGATCATGAAGACATCAGGGGCCGGTTGCACAAAACTCATGTTAGCGCTAACTTTTATGTTAGATGACGTCAAAATTCATTGTCATTTTACGTCATTTAACATGATGTTAGCACTATCATCATGTTAGCGCTAACATGAGTTTAGTGCAACCCAGCCCAGATCATCTACGCGTCGTATCTTGGAGGATCATACGGTACTTCCTTCCTCCAAGGTCATACTGCATGGAGGCGACAGAGAATGACCCAACTCTCAGCATGCTGGAACAGACTCCGCTCACCTCGGAGGAATCTACTAACAATGCCTAATTCATACTTCGAGCACGACCATCGCAGGATTTTGCGATCGCCGCCGACCCCGTCGCACGATTTGGTCGGCGTCCGATCGCGAGATTGTAATTACAACTTGAGTCAACGCGTCGCCGTCGCTGAAGTACGCTGGAATATGGATCAACTCCGCGAAGTCGGCGTCCAGCAGATTTTATCGCGCGTCGGGCGCCGATGGTCGTGCATCGAAAGAATGAGCCGTAGGCTTTATTCCTCCAGCGCTGACGAGCTTGGTCTCCAAGCCCTTCACAATGATTTATACCCCGAGTTCAGCCTCTCCAGTGACCTGGCGGCGGAACTCAGGGACATTCCGCCTCTGAGACCAGGCGACGCGATGACGCCTCCGGAATCAAAGTGCCCGTCCATCTCTGCAACTGTGATCTTGCCGAGAAACTGGCGTCCGTCATACCTCGATCGCCGTATGACGGCGACAGTCGATGTCGTCTGTCAGAATGTGATCACAGGTGACAGAATATATGTCCGCACCTTTTCTTGGTTAGGCCCTACACAAACAAAGTGAGTAAGAGTTACGGCCCCTTCAGCGACAAATGACAAGAGACGCAACATTTGCGTGTTCAGGACGGGCGACAGGTGGCAGAACTGGTCAATTAGGTGTGGCACAAATCGTCGTCTGCTCGCCACCTCTTCACGGCTAAACCAACATGGCCCCCAAACTTTATCTCACCTTTTACCAACATGGCGACCAAACTTTATCTCACCTTTTAATTCAGAATTATAGCACAATTTTTCATAATTTGATATACATTGTAATAACAGTTACAATGGATTATGATAATCAGGAGGTATACACTGTACATGTTTATGATACAAAATAATGACAATGTACACATGAAAGGAGGAATATGTTGATTATACATGGTACCAACGCCTCCTTAGGTTGATTATACATGGCACAGACTCTTCTTCATTGATTATACATGGCTCCTCCTGAATTCTTGCTCAGTTTGACTTTTCTTCCATTTCACCTGTTTTCAGTCACCTCCACCGGACACCCCTCTTANAAACAAAGTTAGTTACGGCCCCTTCAGCGACAAATGGAAAGAGACGCAACATTTGCGCGTTCAGGACGGGCGACAGGTGGCAGAAATCGTCGTCTGCTCTCCACCCCTTCACGGCTATACCAACATGGCCCCCAAACCTTATCTCACCTTTTACCAACATGGCGACCAAACTTTATCTCACCTTTTAATTCAGAATTATAGCACAATTTTTCATAATTTGATATACATTGTAATAACAGTTACAATGGATTATGATAATCAGGAGGTATACAATGTACATGTTTATGATACAAAATAATGACAATGTACACATGAACGGAGGAATATGTTGATTATACATGGTACCAACACCTCCTTAGTTTGGTTATACATGGCACAGGCTATTCTTTGTTGATTATACATGGTACAGGCTCCTCCTGAATTCTTGCTCAGTTTGACTTTTCTTCCATTTCACCTGTTTTCAGTCACCTCAACCAGACAACCCTCTTATACAGGATACCCCTCTTATATAGGACACCCCTCTTATATAGGACACCAACTTGAGTCTCCTACAGGTCAACAAACTCGTTGACACTGAGTGGACCTGAGATGAAGAGGGTCATGAGTGGGAAAGCGAACTATCCCCGAGCAAGACACTTTTATCTTCATCTGCAGTTCTCCAACCATGGACGCAAAGTGGCTCAGAATGGCTCAATCAATCTCCTCCCCCCTCCCCCGCAATGATTGACCAGCATCTCATTCGGGGGGGGGGGGGGAGGGGAGGGGGGAATCTCCCACCTCATCCAGGGGAACAGAACTCCCACTTGTCCTCATCCGGAGTGACGGAACTCCCACCTTACCCAGGGGACAGAACACCCCCTCATCCAGGAGACATAACTCCCACCTTATCCAGGGGGACAGAACTCCCCCTCACACATAGGGACAGAACACCCACCTTATCCAGGGGGACAGAACACCCACCTTATCCAGGGGGACAGAAATCCCATCTCATCCAGGGGGACTGATTCGAACTGAATTTGACGTCCTGTCCTGTTCAAGAACCACTGAATGTGAAAGTTGTGGATTACTCGAGGTATACTCCTCTTGCATTGCAAGGAACAGATCACACCCGAAAGGCAGCTGTTACTCAGTACTCAAGGAGGTATACTCCTCTTGCAAGGAACAGATCAGACCTCGGAGGCAGCTGTTACTCAGTACACTCCTCCTGCAAGAAACAGATCAGACCTCGGAGGCAGCTGTTATCAGACCTCGGAGGCAGCTGTTACCCAGTACAACTCGAATGAAATGGAATGAAAACTCCGAGAGCAGAAACCTGAAGTGAAGAGTTCTGTCGGGAACCATGGATATATCTTCATGTAGTCATCGACACCAATAGACTGGTGATAAATCAAAGACCACTCACTGACCTAACACCATATTCATAAACATACCACAACCTACCGGGAATCACCCACCGAAAACAACGCCTCATTTTCATGCTCTGTCTACGCATCACGACAGTAAGTAGTCTACGTCTGGCTAAGACACATACATGGACACTGATTAGAAAAGTTGTAGCAGGTTTACTAATACTCGCATTTCTGAGGACATTTTGTTGTCAAACTCCTATTTGCTCCCTTCTGGAGTGTTTCTAAAAGCCTGCATCGCAGGATGGGACTCCACTGGCACCCGCCAATGAAAGAAATTTAGTATGCAGGAGGAAACTGGAGTTCTTGGAAACTTGAAATCTGAAGAACACTTTCTCCATGCGCCTCCTCTTTTGCAAAGGAAAATGGATGGCGATCTACACCAAGGAAACAGATAAGAATACAAAAGACTGGGCAGGTTGTTGTAAGGTCACTTAGTTCAAAGTTTGTTAACACTTCCAAAATAACAGAAGGGACGTGTAACAAACCATAATTGTTACCTTTATAGGTAAACATACATGACAGGCATCCAGCCCTTTGTGTCCAACAAGTACAGATACATGTTTGTATATAATTAGCACATTGGCTGGGAACATTTGGGACTCGGCAGACTCAGAATATTCAAATATATATTCCGGTATTCAAATGATTCTAAGACATTGACATCAACTGAACCACAATCCACCTTCTCAGCGACACTTTCTTTTTACAGAGAGAAACAGTAACAGACCAGTACGTTGTCCGAGAGCGGCCTCAACCTGAGAAGAAAAATCCTCACCATCGTTGTTGATTATGCTGTACTCATAAGATCAGAACAACTCGACCACATGGTAACGACGATCATGATTTGTGAGATGATGTTTGGGTCGTTTTAGTTCGCCAGCTGTTCACACTACAGGGTGTCCCGGTTAAAATGCCCTGTGACCTACACCTACTGCACGGGTCTCCTCTAGTGCTACAGCGTGACGAACAGGGGGAAACGCTCATTGATATGAGATAGTGGGAACAAGTGGACCAGTGATTTCATAAGGAAATCGCAGCTGGTTTGAAGTGAATATACCCTGTAAGTATGAGTATGCGCTGTGAAGAATAACAGATAATGGACCTACATATACGTAACCTGTACAACGCTGCAAACATTTTAGATTGTCAAGATCTGCATCTCTAAACCACTGAACCACTGAGAGTGATTCATTGCACTGACGCATTGGTTTAACATTGTGCCTTAAATAACAAAGTCAGACACACAATTATTGATGAACATCAGAGACACAGACCAGAACACAGGTGCAACTTCTACATACAGTGACTGTGAACATATGTCGTGACTAAAATATGAATAAAATGAATAAACGTCCTTACATGTCCTTATTCATGAAGTTTTGAAATAAAATGTAAATTTTAATCCGCTGCAGCAAGAGACCCAACCCAACACTGGGGTGGTTAGAAATATTGTTTTTATCATTTCCTGATTTCAGTAACATCCATTGACATACAAGTTATTTGTCCGTGTTCCTAACTTTTTTTTAGCCACACACACCAGCAATCTTTCAACACAATTGATGTCTGGTAGGTAGCACAGTCCCTGCCAACAGTCTTCATGTGGTACATACCACAAGATAAATGGTTCTGAGGACATGGCATGTGATGCTGCAGTTCCATCAGATGCAGAGACCCCAAAGTTATGATTCAAACATCGATGATCTTATGAGATGACACAGCTACTTTTTTCTGGCACGTTGCCCTCAGCTTTCTCTATCTGCATAATGAGTGCCTGGAAGATCTCGGGTACGCACTGAAAACACAAAAACATTATGTCATTTAACTTGAATCTGTATCCACACTCTGACTACATGTAATTTCAGGATCAACTCGAGCCAAATCATGAGATTTGGTAAGCCAAATGACACGTTCCCCATATAAAGCATATTTGGTGACAAATAATTTCGCCAGATTGGGGCCTGCTAGTGTTTGGCAATTTGGCGAGTGAGGCGATTCCTGAAATACCTTATTTTCCTTCGCAGACGCTTCTAAAAATGCCGCATTCCATGAATCAGCGATTTTCTTTCCTTCTTCATAGGAGATGACCCTGTCCATACGGAGATCAGTCTTGTTGCCAACAAGAACAAGAGGGACGCTAGAAGATCAGATGATTCAGGTTGATTAGGACGAAGCAATGTGGAAGCAACTGGAGACGTCATCAGCAGATATGATTTCAAAGACCAAACACGTTTGGTTTGCCAACGAGTAAAACTTACTTCATCCCTTTTTGGTCTAAAAGTTTATCGTGGATAACTTGGACGACGTCCCAACTGGAAGAGAAAGACAGACGAGTGATTGAATCACATGAAGATTAACTCATCGGCCAAAGAGGTTAGCAGAACCTATCTTGTAATCTTGGAATTCCTGTGATGTAATTAAGGATTGTTATAAGTTTCTAACGACTACTCACTGCCCTTCAACAATGAGCATTAAGAGTTTTAAGTGAGGTTACCTCTTCTTTGAGTTGACTGAGTAAACGAGGACATAACCGTCGATGTTCATGGAGTAGTTTGAAGAGAAGATGGAATACTCATCCTGAAGAAGGAGAGACAATTTTGAAATTTGAAATGGAATAGAAACTGATTCTTGCACCGAATTTGTGAAATTCGGCGATGACTTTATGTATCTTATCAATTCTTGAACCAAAGGATTGAAAGTTATTGAAATATTTCCTTTTCTTCAGTCAGTTACTCAGTAGATTCGAAAGATTTATGGGAAATGCTCATCTATTCTTGACCTAAATTCTCACACCTTATCAAACAAAGATAGTGTGTGTGTCTTGTTTTTTTGTGCTCTAAGTTGGATATCTTATCAAACAAAGAGAAAGTCTTTGCACACCTGTCCTGCAGTGTCCACTAACTGAAGTAAATAATCTTGTCCTCGTATCTTCACTTGTTTTTGGAAAGCTGTCAAGATGAAATGAGAAAAAATCTTTGGGTCAAGTGCAGGTTTATCAACAAGGAAGGACAGCGCTGAGTGATATCAGAATTCCATCTGTATATCAAAGAGAGCGAGAAGCATCACTTGGCTATCTTAATTATTCCCGTTCTAACCCATAAAGTGAATGAGTTGAGATCAAGGTGTGTTCTGTCACCGAGTACGAGTATCTTATTTTCTACAAATAGCGAGAAGCACTGAGTGAACCAACATTTATTTCTTCATATCAACTTACTGTTTTCAATCGTTGGGTCATATGAATCTACAAACAGACCATCCACATATTGTATGGTCAGAGATGATTTTCCTGAAAAGAACAGATTAGCCTATGTGAAAGATCACTCCCTCCTCTTAAAAACGGCCCGCCCCTCTTAAAAATTCGTCCGCCCTAATATTTATGATTTAGATCGCTCAATCACTGTCTGTTGGGTATGTACACACTACACTACCTATATAGAATGTTGTGCAACACCAAAAAAACCCGATCGAAATTCATCAAATTTTCACCAAACTACACCAGTTGTTACTAAGTAGTGGCACTTTCCCAATAACTAAGATGTCCATAAATAGTTTCCAGCCAAGATTTCTGCACCTCACCCTCCAAAAGATGACTTTGTGAGGACTTTTATTCATCCCAAGCAAGGCCATGCCATACCATGAACAAATCGGCAGTAGTGACACCATGCGGCCGCTAATTTTCTCGCTTGTGATTGGCTGTCTATTTTTAAATGCGGATGTAAACATTTCCACGTGTCATTCCATCAAAGCATTAGTAGTTACAATTGCGCCGCATGGTGTCACTACTGCCGATTTGTTCATGGTATGGCATGGCCTTGCTTGGGATGAATAAAAGTCCTCACAAAGTCATCTTTTGGAGGGTGAGGTGCAGAAATCTTGGCTGGAAACTATTTATGGACATCTTAGTTATTGGGAAAGTGCCACTACTTAGTAACAACTGGTGTAGTTTGGTGAAAATTTGATGAATTTCGATCGGGTTTTTTTGGTGTTGCACAGACTAGTGTAGTGTAGTGTGTACATACCCAACAGACAGTGGCTCAATTATGCATCTCAGATGCCCAGAAAACACATACCCGAGCACCTAAAATCCAAATTTCGCTGGCGGAGGGCCCCCAGAGCCAGACTCCCCGCCAGAAGGCGCCTTGGCTCCTCGCGCGGTGCCTTCTTCGCTCGGCACCAGGCCCACCGTCGCCCCTCTTAGACCAGCCGTGGAGAACACTGTTAGTGTTGGCATGCTGCATTGACCGCGGATTGATTTTGCACATTTCTTGCATTGTCATGATTGTGTACAATACAGTAGGCCTACACTTGCCATGCTACACACATAGGCCCACAATGCATGTACATATGCATGGCAGCATGCACTGGGTGTTGTGTGCAGATGGAAACCATCCCAGCAAAAAGTGGCAACTTACCAACGGCTCGGAAGCCCATTACAGCAATTTTTCTATGTTTTGGTGGCATGATTGCTGATTCTTTACAGTGATTGACAATCTGCTTCAAACTGATTCTCTAAGGCCCCATAATAAGGGCAAAATCGAGCTTGTTTGGAGAAATAAAACGTGTTCACACCAAAACTTTTATTACCGGAAGTGCTAAATGTTTTTGTTGGTGCCGTTGTTACGGGTAAACTGTCGCGGACATTTTCCCGCTCAGCCTTTGACACCAGCATCGTCCAGGTGTCGCCACTGTACAGGCGCGAATTTTACGTAAGTAGAACAATCTGCGCTTGTGAAATCCTCCAGTTTAATCCAATTTTCTGCGAACATCTTTGTCGGATTTCGAGTTTAACATGTCGGTATTGTAAATGAAACATTGAAGAACTAATGAAGTGTAAATTTGACGTTTTAATGATCTTCGTTTGCAGAGAAATTTCGCTTTGCGGTAGGGCCTAGCTAGGATAAAAAACGTCACGCTCGCTCGCTCATGCACGCGCATTTGCGTCAAATCAACCATGTCAACAGATCAAACTCAATGCGTGCGCTGATGCGTCCTGCTGTGCGTGTCGCGCTGCACTGTCAACAAACATGACAAACAGGGTTGACCAGTTCAGTTCGGGAAAGTTCCGAATTTGGAAACGTTTCTGATTTTGGAAGCCCAGCGATTCCAATATTGGCAACGTTTCTTTTCGTTTCGTTTCGGTGTAGGCCTATTTGCATGTTAGGCCTAATCGGGATATGAGTATCAAAAATCGGGAAGTGTTTTTTTCCATTAACAGATGGCAGCACCTGTGACCTTGTATTTGACGGCGTAAAATCTGAATTGCTGGCGTAAGTTGGCTGCAATCATCGATAATCATCAATTATCATCATCAAAAGGCTTGATTGTGCCATAATCTCTGGGCTTCCAAATTCAGAAACGTTCCCGATATTGGAATCGAAAATCGCTTCCAAAAAAAGAAACGTTGCCAAAGTCGGAAACGTTTCCAATTTTTGAACTTTCCCGAACTGAGTTGACAGTCCGAATGGACACATTATAGTCATGTTCCTACCCTAACTAAACCCCAAGCCCTAGGCTAATCCTAATCCTAATCCCAACGATGACCCTATGGTTAGGCCTAACATTAAAACAATAGGCCCTAACCTAACCCTGTCTCGTGGTGGGGGATTTTATGCAGTTAAGCTGCCTAAATTGGTTGACCCCCTCCCGCAGTCCAGCCAGCAGAAAGTGAAAATCGTCTTGATGACTGGGATTTATATTCCGTAGGCGTATGCCTCCATGCTGAGCATGCTGAGTGTGGGTCATCATGAATGTGACCGTTAACTAACTGTATGCCTAACTGTAACTTCTGTTCTGACATTCAGATTAACAAGAAGACAAAACAAACAAAAGGTGACAAAGAAAAGGTGTTGCTGCCAGCCTGCTCTGCTGTGAATCCTGATTCCCTTCACAAGTCTGGACTTGACGTCATTCCAGTCAGATTCCTCAGAAGGCAAAGAATTGTTCTTTCTTTGCTCACAAATCTAGTCGATTTGGAGAAGAAAGTTGATGAGGCAGCTGAACAATACTGAGTCATCATGTGAGTTGAGAATGAGATGTAGCCTGTAGCCAGTGACAGCTGTTATAAAGATTTTCACAGCCTCAACAAAACAGGGGTTGTTGAGTAGAGATGATATCAATATAAATTTAATAGTTTTTGCTTGTGGGAAATATATCAGATTATATGTGACTTATTTCTGAGTTTCACATTGTGTTTCAGGTCGACACTATTGGAAGATAGAATCGAATCTCCGTTCAGGCCTATGGACGATGCTCAGTTACCTGCTGAACAAGCCTCTGTTAACACGGACCCTAAGATCTTGACTGATGCTGTGCCTGTTGTCACAAACCTGGAGGAAGGAACGAGTGAGGCTGACAGCCCTGAGGCTGTACCTGAGAAAGATAGCCCCTCTGATGATGGGAAGGGATTGAAGAACACAGAACCAGCTGAGGATGGAGGTACTGGAAGTGGAGAGGCTGGCGCTGAGGAGGTGAAGTTGACGGAAGACATGTTGAAGGAGGAGGAGAAGATGCATGAGATATCAGAACAGGAGGAAAAGGAAATGCAGAAACAAAGAGATGAGGTGATTTTCTAACTTGGTCACGGAACAGTTCAGCCATAGGTGTTGAAGGGGTATCTCTTTATCTTCCAGGAAAACTTGATTTCTGGGGTTTTCTCAAGTTGCCTGGGGGGTTGTCCCTCTGTCTTGGACCACTTGATTTCTCAATGTTGGTTGGATTTCGGTAAAAGTCTGGGTATTTATGAAGATCTCACTAATTCCATCCTAATCTTGTATCACTTCCAGGGTTTCCGCCAGAGGGTAAAATGGGTAAAATTCCGTACCCTAAAATTTTGTCAGGGTACGGATCCGTACCCTCAAAAATTTGATAAATTCACATATTTATCAGCAGTATTCATTGTTTTTCACCATTTAACATCATATTTCACGATGGAAAGTGATTTTATGCTTCAAAATACGCCTAAAATGGCACTAAACATCGTTTAAAACCAAAATAAACAAATAAAAATAAAAATAAAAAATTTTCAAAAAAAATTTTTTTTTCAAAAAAAAAATTTTTTTTTGGTCCGTACCCTCATTTTTTTTTCTGGCGGAAACCCTGACTTCATGACTCATTCTGCAGGCCTTGATGAATCTGAATGACGAGATCAGTCAGCAGAGGTACAGACGTCTTGAGTTCCTTCTCAATAAGAGCAGCATGTACACACAGTTCTTGCTGAAGAGAATTGAGAATCAGAAAGCTGAGGAGGCGAGGAAGGCAGAGCTGACGAGGAAGAGGTTGGCTAAGACTGCTGAACGGAAGGAGAAAGAGTTTGAAAAGAAAAAGTTAGAGGTTGGTGCTCGTGTATCAGTCAGTGTTCCCTCAGCCACTTGTTACTCTAGTCAATGAAGCGAGAAAGGAACTGAGTGATAAGTGAGAAAAGGCTACCGGTAAGCTTACAGGAAAACCACCGAAGTGGTGAATCATTTTCAAAATAATGTCCCTTCTTTTCAGCGATTGAGAGGAGTGAAAGTGACAGAAGAAAGCCCTGCAAAGACAGATGAGAAGGAAGAAAAAGCTGTCGAATCGGAGAGTAAACCAAATGATGTCGATCACAAGCCAGAAGCTGAGCCTGAGCCGGTGAAAATAGCCCCTATTTTTGCCCCTCGTCGGAGTGGGAGGAGGTCTGAGGGTAAGACAGAGCCAGAGCCAAAAGTGGAGAGTAAAAAACGGGGGAATCGGGGGAGAAAACGCAAGGTGGAGAAGATCACAGATTTTATTGATGAGGAGGTGAGTTATATCATCAAATTGTCTGTTTCTGTCTTATTTCATCGTTTTCAGTTTTAATACATTGTTGAGGATTGCATGTATTATATTATTTTTGCAGGAATTAAGAAAGAGAGCGCGACTTCAGTCAGAACAGGAGGAGGCAGATTCTGCCTGTGGGAAGAATGTGAAATCTGATGGGAGTGAAACTGTTAAAGAAAGTAAAATACAAGAGAAGGTTGGGAGTGGAGTAGATGATGTGGATGGAGGAAAACTTCCGACGGAAACAGAAACAGGATTAGATGAAACTGACAAAGCTGCCATCTATAATGAAGCATTGAAAACAACAGCGCGGGTGATAAACGGGGAGGTAGCACCGGAGGAACAACCGGCTTTGTTCACCGGTGGCGTGCTCAGGCGGTATCAGGTTGATGGATACATGTGGCTGAGGGTAAGTTATAATTCAAGTCTGGGTTTCTGTGTTGGCTGAGTTTCCTACCTATTTTGGAATGTGGCTTCAGCAGGATCAACCTGAGTGATTTGATTTGATTACAACAAATGAATCTTATTTCAGTGTTTGTATGAGAATGGCATCAATGGTATCCTGGCTGATGAAATGGGACTCGGAAAGACCATACAGTGCATCGCAGCCGTCTCTCATCTCGTGAACATGGGTGTGGTCGGGCCGTACTTAGTTGTGGCACCCCTGTCCACGATACCTAACTGGGTGTCGGAATTCCAGAGGTTTGCTCCCAAGGTAGGCACACAAGTGTAATAGTCTCAGTCATGTCAGAATTTTCTTCATTCAGTGTCATAGCGACACAAATTTCCTGAGCTCTATGGTTGTAATCTCGTCCCCTCATTCTAGGTCCCAGTTATCCTTTATCACGGGAGCGCAGACCAGCGTGAAATCCTACGCAAGAAGATCAGAAAGGCCGTCAAAATCCGTGGTGATATTGTCTCCTACCCGGTGGTCGTCACATCGTATGAGGTGACGATGAATGATAGGAAATACTTGGGTGACTACCCGTGGAAATATCTCATCATTGATGAAGGACATCGCATCAAGAACTTCCAATGTAAACTGATCAAGTGAGTAGAACATTGACTGATCATGTTAAAAACAACAGAGAACTTGTAACCTTCTACACTCGAGCTCTCTCAACCACTGGCACAGATGGGCCTAATCATGTTTCTGAACGCTAGATGGCGCAAACTGTCATCAACCAATCAGTGACCAGTATTTTACGCAACTCAAGGAAAACATGAAACATTTCTTATTGGCTGATCGTTCATTGGCTGGTTGAACGAGTGCGTTCGTCAACAACTGGTAGTGACATCTAGTGTTCAGAAATGGACTTTGGCACCAAGTGTTTCAGTGGTTGAGGGTGACAGCTTCGAGCGGAGGCCGATACCACTGAAGTATTGAGTGTAGTAGCCTTCTAGAATAAACGGTTTCAATGTAAATGTTTCAGAGAACTGAAGATGTATAAGACGACTCATCGACTTCTTCTGACTGGAACACCTCTGCAGAACAACTTGGCTGAACTCTGGTCGTTGCTCAACTTCCTGCTGCCTGAGATTTTTGATGACTTGGGAAGGTAAGCAGATACCGTACTGTGTTTTGCCTACTGGTCGGGCGCCACCAGCCGGTGGGTGGTCTCAAATCGCTTCCTGTATGCTAGGTGATGCAGTACATACTGCATCACCAGTAATGAGTTAATGACATTAGTACTTGGTCAATACCACTCTTTTTGCAATTTTGTCAAATTTTTTTCTTTCAGTTTTGAGTCGTGGTTTGACATCGATGCCATCGCATCTGAAGGAGCAGATGAAAAAATAGTCGCGGAGGAACGACAGAAAAATATCCTGACCATGTTACATCAGATTCTGACCCCCTTCATGTTGCGACGGTTGAAAACCGACGTAGACCTCGTAATTCCACCCAAACGGGAGATGTTGGTGTATGCACCGCTCGCCCAGGAACAGACACGATATTACAGCATGGCAGTGGATAAATCTATCCGATACTTGGTCGAGGAAAAAGAGGTAGGCTAAGAAAATCCCCCTTGTCTTCTTAATGAGGAAAAGCGTGGTGTCCGTTAGGGAGGTTGGACTGTAAATCTATCTATCTGTTCAACAGGAGGATGTGACCGAGAAGGAGTACGATGAGCGAGGACGACCAAAACGAGCCGCCAAGGAGAACATTGACTACAAAATAATGCTCGAGACTGAGACAGAAGCTCGTCATCGGGAGAATGAGACAAAGTTTCGCATCACTGAGAGAGAAGAGGCAGAATTTGAAGCCTGGGTGAACAAGGTCTCAGAATTTACTGCTAACAGGAAGTAAGTTGTTCAATGTGTCTCATGAGTTGTGCTTGATTATCTGACTCCTCAAGTATTACTCTTTCATGTAATTTGTCAGGTATGGTTACATCGCTCGCCTGGTAACTAAAACTCACATGAGATATCACAGATTATCATATAATTTCAGTACGTCTAAGAGTAATGCCCCTGAAATCAAGAAATCCGAGATACACCTCCAGATGCGTAACATGATGATGTTGCTGCGTAGAATCTGTAACCACCCGTATCTGGTGGAATACCCGCTGAACGGAGCCGGACAGTACAGAGTTGACGAGGATTTGATCTCCTCCTGTGGGAAGATGATGTTACTGGATAAGATGTTGGTGAAACTGAAACAGGAGGGTCACAAGGTGAGAAAATCAAAATGTTTTGTGCCCAGTGAGCGGCCACGCTGAATGGCTGTGGCTTCCTCATCATTACAAGGCCCGAAAAGCAAGAAATGTCAACTTGTTAATTCCCTGTTTCAGGTGTTGATATTCTCTCAGATGACCAGTATGCTGGATATTCTCGAAGATTTCTGCTATTTACGTGACTACAAGTTCTCACGGCTCGACGGCAGTAGGAGTGTCCTTGATAGGAAAGAACAGGTACTTGTCATCGGGTTATGTGGGGGAAAATATACCCGTACGTGTAATGTGGGCGACAAGTTTAGACCAGACCTTGCCCTGTCATGTTAATCTTCAGTGAATCATAAAATCAGTGTTTGCAGTTCGATTCAATCTTATACGTTGCCATTTCAGATGGAGAACTTCAACAACAACAAGGATGTGTTCCTGTTCTTATTGAGCACCAGAGCTGGCGGCCTCGGCATCAATCTGACGGCGGCAGATACCGTTATCATCTATGACAGTGATTGGGTGAGCATGGTCACATGAAAACTTGTACTGCCCTTTGTCAACCGTTGTGAGGCACATGTTGCAACTGAAGGCATGGGGAGGGGGAAGATTCAGTGGGAGGCCAACTTCAAGGGCTGTAAGGGATAAATTCTGATGTAAATGTTGATATTCTATATTTGATTGTTTCAGAATCCGCAAGCCGACCTTCAAGCCCAGGACAGATGTCACAGAATCGGTCAGACGGTACCCGTCCTTGTCTTCAGATTAGTCACAGCCAAAACGATCGACCAGAAAATCGTTGAACGTGCTGCGACCAAGAGGAAACTGGAGAAGATGGTCATCCACAAAGGTTAGTTAGGAAAAACAAGATGGTGTAGTTCTAGTAACTTCCCTATCTGGGTGGATTCCCGGTCATTAAATGAGGGGGAATGTTTCTGTGGTTTTGTCCGAAGTTGCAGACCGCTTCCGTATTTACAACCAGCCCAAGACCAGCATTGTTTTTCAGCAGATCTCAACTTCATGAAAACACACATTCCTCATTCCGAGGCTCCATTCTTTACAGGTCGCTTCAAGAAGGGCATGAAAGGGATCACGGAGAAGTTCAACACCCTCGACCCCAAGGAACTCCTTGAGCTTCTCAAGTCTAGAGATTACCAGGACGTGATTGATGGACACAGCAAGTCCGGCGGCCATGATGTGATCAGCAATCGGATCCTGAACCGGTTGTTAGACCGGCAGGAACTTTACGATATCTGGTTGGACAAGATGGACGATGAGAAAGAAGGTAAGACAAAAGTTCAACCTGGGACCCTTTTCACAAGGCCCTGTTGTCCATTTTGTGGGCACCCTCTCCTGTCGGATTGGTACTGCACCAATTTGCATTTACATGTATGTACTAAACTCTCGTTTCTAGCGGCCAAGATCAGAAGTCGTCGAGGACGAAGCGTGGCGGATGTCGCCGCTGATGAAGGTTTAGAGGGCGTCTACAAGGTCATCGATAGTGAACTCGGACGATCAGCATTTGATGAGGAAGGGAAGGAAAAAGAAGCTGATAACCAATGAACTCATGACGATATCGGCACAAGAATGCTGTGGATATCGGCATGAGAATCCCACCGATATCGGCACAAGAATGCTATGGATATCAGCATGAGAATGCTATGGATATAGACATGAGAATCCCACTGATATCGGCACAAGAATGCTACAGATATAGACATGAGAATCCCACCGATATCGGCACAAGAATGCTATGGATATAGACATGAGAAGCCCACCGATATCGGCACTTAAGAATGCTACACAGAGACAATGCTTGGCATATTTTATGCTTTAGATGCTGTAGTCGTGGTAACAGGTGCTTGCTTTGAAGGAATATGTGATAATTAAATAAATAATGCACTGCCATGTCAAACATACCATGAATGTCATGTGCTACTGGAGACAACTATTGGACTCATGAGTTTATTTTTCGTGTTGAACTTGGGTCGGACATGAAGTACAGCAGCAAGTGGGGAGCCAAGCTGGAGTTTCCGTGACCTCGGTGTTCAACGCTTATTCTTAAATGGACAGTTTGCTGTAAATTACTTGGTCACAATACTCTGTCTGTGGTGAATACTTCAATGGCATATGAAGGACATTCTACCTGTTTCTCATTTTGTTATAAGATTGTAATTGTATTTTGATTGTCTTGTACATACAAGTATTGACTGAGATTAGAGATTTATGTTGAAGGGGGTTCATATTGTTGTAGATCCCTAAATATAGTTGATGCCATGAGGAAGAGACTGTTTAGTTTAGACCTCAGCCATGCCAACAACTACCTGTTCATTGTAGATGTGTGCCATACAGTATTTGAGAAACTTACAAATCATAATTGTATTGTATTGTATAAACTTTGTCCTCTGTGGTGACAATGGGTGATTTCAAAGTTGGTTTTACGACCGGTTTTACAATGCATTAATGCATAGTAAAACCGGTGTTAAAACAAACTTTGAAATCACCCAATGCAGTCTTGCCTCACATATTGAGATTAACTTGGTTCATTTCAACTGATTGAAGCATTTTAAACGACATTCCACTGGAACAGGAGGGCCTGACTTCTGTCCTACTGAGATTCATTTTGATTATATAGGCCTATGCAGTTGAAATTAAACAGATGCTAGACGATTTTGAAGTATTGTAATGATGTACTTAAGCCATATCAGATCTGTACAAGTGATATACACATGTATTGTGATGTACAGAGTTCATTCTCAGGTTGGATTTCTGTAGTTCACTGCCAACAATGTACTTTTCTACCAATACATGTCATAGTTGCAAATACATGTAGTTTATTCTTTACTTGACCAGTGGCAGAGGGGGGTACACGTGCCCTTTGGCCCACCAATCTGTAAAATTGACCGTGAAATTCTGTAACTTGGCACAAATTTCAATATCCCTAGCTCAGGGCACCCCCTCTTTTCCCAAATCTTGGATCCACCCCAGAGGGGTAATCATTATCAGTAAGAGGCCATACTATAGCTAGCAGTCCAAACAATACTACTGCTGGTATTCCTTTCAAGAGGAATTGATATTTGGCAATGGAGCCCTAGCCCACTGCCTCAATAGGTGTCACTAGTGGTTAAAATATTGAAATGAAACGGACATCCTGGTCCCGATCAATTTACCACACAAAAGGTGTCCATTGTATAAAACCGCCGTGGGTTTCGGTGTGCTGCCCTCTATTGTAGCTAAGATCCCACTGGCAAGCACAACCTGCATGTTTATCAGGATTTTTATGGCAACCACCCCTCCAATCTACAATGGCCAAACACCAAGCATTCCAAGGAGGCTGCACTGTACTAGCAGTTCCGAACAATGCTTGCAAGTATTCCTTTCAAGAAGAAATTGACATTTGACAGTTCTCAAGAACAACCTGATGTTTTCCAGGATTTCTACGATGCCCCCCCTCCAATCTATGGCCGAAAACCAAGCACACATTCAGTCGGACATTCTCTACACCTGCTGTTGGCAGTTGACGTTGATTGCATGCAACTACGATGGGATTTGATGAGCATGAAGCTTTCATATTAGTTTGTAGCTCAACAGTGGTGGCTGCCGAGTGGTACCATGGGCCTCAACAAATCAGTTGGTCAAATTTAGCAATGAATGCTGGCTTATGATGAAACATGCAATAATCATATAAAACAGGGCATGCAACAAATCTACAAGTATATACAATAAGGTGCAATGAACAATTTGGATTTTGAAAATACCTGCAAGACACAACACGAAATGCATTTACCAAGTTGCATAATATATTACGAAGAAAATTGCTGAAGAGAAGCAATATGGGGCGGGTGTGGGGTGAAATAATAATTATACCAACACTAGTACACAGCATGCATCTCTCAAGTATCTGATCCACTTCAATCACACAAGAAAGAAAAACAACGCCACAATTAGACAAAATCTACAGAATCAACCAATTTATTATCTTTGTTACAACCAGGAACGTACTCAAAGTCTGTACAATGAAATCAACCCAGGTGGTTCCTTTTGTTATGAAATCGGCCATCACACAATCGTAGATTCCGTCCCAGGAATTCTGTACAGAGATATAGCACATAGAAAGGAACAACCCCCAGAAAGTAAGGTAGCAAATTGAGGGGTCCGATATGACCACCTCAGGAGGTGTTCTTGTGGGAAATCAACAAAAGACACTCCTTCAAACGAAGGCTGTCATTAGTCGATTTCTTGTTGATGAAGGGAAACAGTATGTACACACTGGGTTACCAGTTAGAAAGAGGTTTTCACTTGCAAACAGAACCCCAGACTAACCGGCAATGGTCCACTAATGAGGCAAGAACCGACGACTGTGCAACCGGCACTTACGTACAGGATCTATCCTTATCACACTCTAGAAGAGACCAAAAATATCTCAAAGATGACGTCCTACGATCCTTTGATGTAATTTTACATTAGTTAAATATGCACACTCTTGACGGACCAAATTTCATTACCTAAAACAGCCCATACTTTAAAACGCAAACAAGATTAAGAAAGCCATCATGAGACAGAAAAGACCCATGGCTTCTGAAAGGGCAAATCCCAGGATAGCGTAGGAGAAAAGCTGCTGTTTTAGGCCTGGATTCCTGGCGTAACCAATTACTAAGTTGCCGAATACACTGCCAATACCAGCTCCTGCAATGGAAAACAGAGATCGTTAGAACTGGCTTGAAACAACTTTGCATCCAAGTTTTGTTTTTCAAGGGAAATCTAGAGCAGAATGGTTTACTACCTGAGCCAGCTACTCCTACAGTGGCGGCACCAGCACCGATATATTTTGCGGCCTGATCAATATCCCTCTGGACTGCACTGGTCTGGAAATTGCGGATCTGAAAAGAGATTTCATCATATTCTGTTAACTCTGGCTCAATTATGGGTTGGGTCCATTTACACTCCAACTTTAAAACCAAACTGACAAGTTCCAACCTACCTGATTGTTAAGAACTGATAGGATTTGTGAGTTCATTGATAAATTGAGACCTGAGGCATTGTTGACAGACACTAGACTTCTAGATTGGACCTCTTCTGGTTGTGTTCGTGATGTCATTGCACTCCCGAGTGGCCGGGTCAGGAAAGCACGGTTGCTAGCAACCTGTAACAGAAAGAAATGTGAGTTTAAAGAGGAGTTAGAGAATTTGGAATTCCAGCAAAAAGTGCTGACTATGGTTAACCCTATTTTGAAGACTATATGAAGTTCTAGGCCTAGTCGTTTGTCCTGATATAGGCCTAGAGCTGGCGTCTGCCTGCCACCTCCCGGCGAGTCCTACGAAATTAGGCCTTGCAAGAGTCGACCCATTACTGACGCAGTGCTGTCAGCCGCTTGCCCATAAAGGGGCACACAGACTCATGCTTTCTGTTGTTTTTGTGACACTGACAACCGTGACACTGTCATCATGCTCGACCTAGGTAGGGCCTACCACCGACACCGTCCACACGACGACCACACCCCCTGCTTGCTTCCTAAATTCTAAAGTAAGGTCTAAGATTAGGCCTCCTATTCCTAACCAAGGTCTGGGCCTACGCTACATTCTTCTAGACTGAGACCTAGGCCTACTACTGCGTTAGCATTTTTAATAATCTGTAAAACGAATAAAAATGTTAACATGCACAGATGAAGGGCAAGTCAAACACAAGGACGACGAGAAGGTATAAAGGTGAAGGTCAAGCAACAAAAATCAAATGGCGACAGCCAGTCACTTTTATTCACAATATATTTCAACAAATTAGTGACAAGCGTAAATAATAACGAATCTACAGACCATGGTCCTTGAGGCTGGGGCAACGAGGCGAGCTAAGCCGTACATTCTGTTGGTTTATTGGAGCTTCTCAGCCGCTGCACTGGGTGTACTCTGAAATGCATACATCGTACATGTACATCAGACATGGAACCGGCGAAATTGACCTTCAACTTTCGTGTAAAACCACGACAAACCTAAGAAGTGCTAAATGAAAATCGTACGTTTAATTGGAAAATGTAGGTATATTTGACCAAATGCACGGAACCAAATTCGATGATGATAAGTGTAAAGTGAGGAATTAGATGGATTTTTCAGAAACCAGCGACCCAAAAAATCTTTTACCGGAGCTCTCTTGCAGGAAGAGGTTGACAGTGCGCAGGCGCAGTGAACTAATCGTGCCGTGCATTCGGAACACTTCGGGTCTTTCCGTCATTCTTCGGAAGGGAATGAGACTGCCTTTACTGCCAATTGGCGGCAGCACTGCATAAGCGCCTCTGGCAAAATAGGGAGGTTTAGTAATCAAACGATAAACGTAAACGACAACTATTTTGTACCGAAAATGCTATGTAGGTAAAATCTGGTTAATGTGTAGTATGAAAATATAAGGTTGTCGTAAAGTTTACGTTTATCGTTTGATTTCTAAACCTTCCTAATGATTTGTTTTTGTAACTAATTGTCAAGATAGGCGTACCTGAATGGTAAAAATTGGCGTTGACACCTAAATATTCATGTTGGCCAAACAATGTCTAAGCTATAAAAAGTCTTGGCAATCTGAGATGGATACGGGACATTTTTTCTATGGAGAACATTTCCTTCTACACCATCGTTCCATAGTATCAAACACCTGTTTTCTCACCAATTCAAATAGCTAAGGGTCTAAAATAAGGAGAAAAATAATTACCCTGACGTCAAAGGGATAATTGACAATCTTTGTTGCAAGTTTCCAGCTTTCCTGTGATGTGCTCTAATCTCCTTGATAATACAAACACAAAACAGTATCCTTCTTTATTCATCTCGTATTTTATTACATAATTACATCTCATAGACATTTATACTCAATATATTCCATGAAGTCGCCTCATTCTTAAAGAGCCACATGAAAGAAGGAACAATACATGGGGACGAGGTTGTGGCCATTCCTACGGACACTGAGACAAAATACTGTGGCCGATCGACGACACTGATTCTGATATTATCAGCATATTTTGGTGCCTACGGTATTTCAGTGGTTTTCTTCTCGGCAAAAGAACCTCGTCCCCTTGCATTCTCACATTTCTTCATTCGAACCTTTATCATGTTTAATAATGCAGATGCATTACAGCCCATTGTAGATCTGTCAGCCCTTTACAGCCCATTGTAGACCTGCCAGCCCTTTACAGCCCATTGTAGATCTGTCAGCCCTTTACAGCCCATTGTAGATCTGTCAGCCCTTTCCCTCAGAACAACACAAGCTGCCAATACACTGGCACATAAAATGTTCAACTATTTACATGATTTGGAATGGAAATAAATAATCCAGTAATGATGGACAACAAGAGTAACAGACTTCCGTTCAGATTTTTACATTGTTACCATTGTCATATTGGATCTCATCCAATACTTCAAGAGAGAATTCTTGATGACAAATTCAACAGTGGTCAAATTTGGCATAAAGTAGTACATAATTAGCATAATGCAGTACGCAATTAGCATAATACAGTACATGTAATTGGCATAATTAACATATTGACCCCTCTTCAGCATCTATAGTGTCACCATTTGCACATACCCGTAATCTTCAAGACTGTATCACATTTTTAAGTAACATTCTCGAGCATTCTGCCAAATCTGGATGGACTGAAACAAAGATAAAGATCATGATTAACACACAGTTTAAAAAATATCCAAAAATAGAGCACAAACGGTGACACAAAATGATGTAATAACCTAAGTCGTCCTCCAGAAATTTTGCGAATTTTCGACCCCAGTTTCTTCAGGTTGGCACTTTCAAATTGAGCTACTAGAAGTATAAACTTAAGGTATACTTCTGGTAGCTCGACTTGAAAGTGCTAGCCTGAAGAAGACCCCGGTTGGGGTCGAAAATTCGCAAAATTTCTGGAGGACGACTTCGGTTATTATATCAGTTTACAAAATATGATGTCCAATTTACCAGTCACTGGATCACAACAAGATGATCACCATTTTGCTTTTTCAACTTTTGGTCTTAATTTCTGATATTAAAGTGAGTTTGGAAAGAGAATACTGGCATCAGAACCAATCCAGTTTAGAAAACTTCTCCTGGTATTATTCACCTTTTTACATTTCTCCACTTGCATCACAGCGTAATTCGTAAACGACTCTTTTAAATCTTTCACTTTTTGTCGTCGGAAGCGATCAATGTCAGCGAGGGCCATATCTGTGAACATTCTGGAATAAAAATAATTAAACTTTACAGGACCCCTGCTTTCCAATGAATACCTATGGAACTGACTTTGTGTTCTTTGTACATTCTTTTATTTTGACGGTGTTGATAGTAAAGTGTTAACATCCAATCCCTGTTACTTACATAGCTTCCTCATTCACTGCTTTCAACTGCTGCTCACATTCCTGGATCTCTTCCTCTATTTTTTGTAACTTTTTTTCCCGCACCTCCGGCGTGTCGCCACCAAATATCCGCGACTTCATACCACTAAATGAGAACCCTAATTTACCTGTTGCCTGGAAGAAACACCATAAGAGTCAGTTACAGTCAGGACTCATGATTGTACAAAAAAGTTTCGGAGGTTAACTTGTATCTGGTGCGATCATCACGAGAAATGGAATCAAGTTACTCACCACTTGTTCCCTCTGTGTGTTTTTATACGACAAGGCATCTTCTGCCTTCTCTAATTTCAGTTGTATAAGTTCCTGTTTTCGACAGACCGTCCGTAGGGCGTCACCGTAGGAGTAGTATTCTTTTACTTGGTCTGCAAACTGTTCTTCATCTTCGAGAATGCCGTCAATGGCTGACGAGAATCTGGAAACAAATTCTTTGAATTTGAAATTGTTGTTGTCTCCATGTATTTGACTTGGTCTGTCACAATAATTCCAGTGGAAGAACGTTCAACACACATCAACGATGAGTTGACCTCATTCTGGCCGCGTGTACACATTTCTCATCAGTGGTAAATAAACACTTAATTGACCTAATTCAGCTCAGTATCGTGACCTGAATACCTGCAGTCTGTATATCTTTGTATAACATCGTAACATTTGCAGAGCTGAGTTCAAAAGATTATGACAACTCAGGACAACTCACACATCCATATAATGTCCTGCTCGCTGTAAACCGTCTCCCATCTCTTTTTCAATACCACTCCACTCACTGAAGACACGACCATAGTTTGCATGAATCTTGTGGACGCCATACAGACTATCGGCGAGTTTCTGGAAAAGATGAAGAAATATTACGGTGATTATGGTTGGCGAACACGACAAAATTTTACAGATGGATGGACGGATGCATGACAGACCACCATTCAACGACCCCAGCCACAGCCTAAGCTCTGTCAGACCATCTGGCCACAGGCCAACAAAATCACATGGCAGTGGCGGATCCACGATTTCGGAAAAGAAGGGGCCCACTGTGTTAGAAACATTGAAATCTGCTGTGAATGTATGATTTGCTCAAAATTTCAGAATTTCACGGTCAACTTTACAGATTTGGTGGCCGAAAGGGGGGGAGGGCGTGAACCGGGTGCGCCCCCCTTGGATCTGCGCCTGCATGGAAAGAGGAAAACTGCAGACAAATCTCTACCACAGGTCAAAGGTCAACTCACCGCTCTTATTCTTAAGATATTTGAGGTATTTGACTGTAAGTTATTGGTGTAGTTCTTCAACTCGTCAAACCTGCGATCAGGTTTACGTATCCTGTACGACGCACTCATTGCCTTGAGTCGCGAGTCAGCCTGGAAGATTATCAATGTGAAAACTGTGGCAATCTTCGGAATTGATAAAAAGACATTTGATCATTTTGAAGTTATACCTCAATTTTGAAGAGTATGCCACTCAGTCTCTCACAAGTAGACTGAAGTTGTATTTCCTCAGTATTCATAACGAGGACTCTCAGGGCAGTGCTTCATGGAAACACCTTTACCTTGCTGTAGTAATCAGTGGCATTCAATGACTCCTTCCATCCCTCCTCCTGCCGTAGAAATGCCACAAACATCTCATCCTTGCTCAATTTGGGATGTGACGCAACTCGCATGAGAAAATTTTCTAAGCCAACTCTCCGTCTTTCTATGTAATCAGGGTCGAATCTATCCGTGGAGACATTCTGCCACGCATAACTCATCTGTAACGACAGGGAGAGAAACCTAACATTGTGAACACTGAATACCGGTACCTAAACTTTAGAACTTTTAATGGAGATTGTAATATTCTATAGTGTATGTCCTAAAAGACCTTGTAAGCAGAGTGCTTTTGATAGATTCAAGCTAACAGCAGTTCATCACGAACATGGCACAGAAAACAACGACTGACAGTGAGATTGTAAGTGTTCATGAAGCAGGTTGCACTGGTGTTTAAAAAGTAGATAATACCGACAGAGCAGAAGGTTGAGCAGTGAACATTGAATGAGCAATCTTGAGATCTCAGTATTAAGGTTTCCAGGTGGACTCTCAAGCCTGTTTTAAGGCGAGTGAAAAACTGCTCACAATAGAGTTTTCTATTTTCTCAGTTTTCTATTGCCTCAGAAGACAAGGCCTGGACTCTGATATTGTTTCTCAGCAGAAATCCCTCACAGTTTACTACCTTATTTCATTTGTCTTAATGCCACCAAGAGACAACACTGGATGCATGCTTCGTGAAATCTCAGAGATATGTTAAACCATATGTTCTCTCAGTTACAAGAAAAGCATCACATTTGATGCCAAGAGACTTTTGTTTGATGGAAGTTACTAATCTGATCTACTCCATTCTGAGCTTCTATTCTACGCATGCAACTTCTCACTTAGCAAAACAGTAGGAAATTATTTACATGGATCAACATTTTCATTTTCTTTCCAATAGGATTACTAAAGCAGACAGTACTGGGGATTATGATAAGGAGGAGAGTGAGACTGAATTATCCTTATTACAGGGAAGGGACCCTTGCATACTTGATGATCTTTCCAAGAAGGTCAGACTCACATTCAAGTGGTCAAGTTATGGGGTCTAGTTTTTTTCTTCATTTGTTGCTGAATATTGATTTTAATCGTACATCTGACTTTCAACATGAAATGGAGTGAACGTTATGAGGTGATGAAGTGTGGGACAGCAAGAAGAATGCGATAAGATCAGATCCACAGTGACAGTGACACTACATGAACTGGTGCAGATGTGCGAGTCCTGAATACAACCTCAGCTCAACTATCTTTGGTATTTAACTGGAACTGTCAGACTGATCATTCTTGCCCCCACCCTCTGCCCAGACAACAATCAACCAGTATTCACAAGGTGGGAGCTCAAAGCGCCACAAAAAGCGGTCAACACATCTATAAAGTTATGAAGAGAAGTTTGACGCACCAAGCTATCATGGCCGCCGGTGGGAATCCTCCACTGAAAACGACAGGAGAATGAATGATAGACAGATCCTAACCCTTCTGCCAGAGCCTGAGGGAAGTATTTACAGCAGATGTTATTATAAGAGGATGGCAGCAAAGTGGTTATATAAGGATAACGGTGGTTTTCAATCTCAAGATGTTGTGGGGGCTGTACCATCATGGCAGTTTATCACAAATACATGTATGTTAACGCTACATGACTGTTGGCAGAAATCAATAACCTGTTAGGCAAGGGCCAATTTACATTATAATGTTTGGAAAGTGGTACAACCTCTCACAATAGATTCCTCTGGTAAATAATTCAGGATATCTTGGGTGGGGGGTGGGGGTAACTCAGGATACCGTGATGGTAAATAATTCAGGACATCTTGGGTGGGGGG